>NW_010729088.1:2850051-2913887 GCF_000365185.1 Nelumbo nucifera | reverse complement strand
GTACAAGAAATTACTGGGATGCCCCTGATTAGTGATGGGACACCCAGATGACTTAAATCATTAAACAGGATTAGGCCCATTAACACAAGCCCAGTTACAAGATAAGTTAAACATAAGAATGGGCTAATAAGAACTCTTATCAGCCGAACATCACTCTAACATTCTAACAAAAACTACTAGGCTGAGGTATTCGGCCACTTCTTTCAGCACGAAAAAAAATATTTATTTTCTGTTCACACCACTACTGACAACCCAGAAATATTAGTCACCATTACAGCACCACAACAACTCAAGCAACCACACACAAACCCTCTTGAAATTGTTCAGTAGAGGGTAAACACCACAAACACCACCACATGACTAGGGCTGTCACACATGGTGACAGCAGTATTAGACTGATATCCTAGGGCTGCCGCACCTTCCTAACACTTGTAATAGGGATTGCGGCAGTCCCAAAAAAAATAAATAAACAGGTGCCGCACTTATCAGATTCGCAGCTCAGAGAAGAAGAAAAAAGGAGAGAGAACTTGAAGTCGCAGGCTTCTTCTCCTTCGTTTATGGCTCTGGTTCCATGTTTTAACAGCTGTGTTTCAGCAGTTCAAACCAGTAGAGAAAGAAGAAGAAGAAGAAGAAGAAGAAGAAGAAGAAGAAGAAGAAGAAGAAGAGTTGAACCTGATAGCCAAACCCTATCAGTCAACCATAATGTAGATTAGTCTCTAATTAGCTGTACAATGATTAAACTGCCCCCACTTAAGTATGGGACAGGAAGTCTATATTAGAACTGCCACATAAACACATAACTTAACTGAATAAAATGACTAATCTACCCTTATTTGGCTAGCTCTAATAGTAACTAAAAAAAAGCCAAGTACCCTACCAGTCTTTGCATGTTACACAAGCAATTGATTCTTCTTTTACATCACTGCAGCAGCATGCACAAAAAGCTTTCTCTTCACAATTCTTTGAATTTCCATAAATGTACAGAGATCCATCCAGTGTATGCTTGATCTGCAGAGTAATAAAATTACCTATCAAAGGATCTCTGGAGAAGTAATAAATGTTATGTTTCTTTTCTTGAACAAGAATAGCATATCAAGGCTACAAAGTACATTAAAGATAAGTTAAACCCGCACCTTAATAAGAGCATTTAGCAATGGATTTACACCATAAACTAAAGGTCCAATGATGTTCTTGCAACGAAGAAACCAATTTTCAACTTTGTTGATTTCAGATGCCACCAGATCTAGTTCTGGACAACTAAAGGCATTGGACTCCCCAAGTTCCTGAAATGGAATGATACAATTATGTATAGCCAACTTAAGGAACTGACTTCTCCATATCATAACCTAATTTGCTATCATAAAAGTATTTTGAATTTGCTAAATATATGGCATATCATGCAGATGCAGGGATTTCAAGAAACATAGTTAGCTCTGTTGTCTACAAGTTAAAACTGCTATTGAAGTTGCAGCTCCACAGTTGTGCCCAGACTTCAAGATGATCCAATAAAATTTGATCCATCAGCATGCAAAGCCATTGGGCTTCACAAACGTACATCCAACACCCATCTCTCCAAGTGGATCTACATCCATTAAACACTCCTCAGTCACTTTTGAAGATGAAAGACGTCTCAGATAATAAAATTATTAGAAAACTTCCTCCACATGTATTTCTGGTTGCTGGTTTGTTCCTACAGCCAACCAACCTTATAACTCATCTAGAGTTGGCTGACTGCCTTCAATCCATCCAATCAAGCAGCTCTGTAGAAAAGTTTCTCTCTCTGCTACTCCCTCTTCAAAAACCACTACTCTGTTGCCTGCTCCTGCCACCTGTACAGCTGCTTGACAACAGTCATTGATCCCACAGACCACTGTTGGGTTCACCACTGGTATCTTATCTAGTGATGACTTGAACAGTGTTCACAAAACAACTTCTTCCAATAACCTCTTTTATATTTAATGCATTGCCATTGAAGAAGAAATCTTTATGACTTAAAAAACAAATAATTTCTAAGAGGTATTTTAAGGCAAAGAAGCATGGATGATTATCAATAGAAAAGATGAAGGATCTTTAACCCATGACATAAGAAATCAAATTTAACCAGGCACAGCACACGTCGCATTACCTTGAGTTGTACTAATACAGACCAAGACTGTTCCCCAAATTTAGAGTTGAAAAATGCATGCACCTGCTCCTGCCAGGACCTGTGTTTGCAGTATCAATGCGATAAATAACAACAGAAAGCATTTGGTAGTTGGATGAAATCAGACTATAACACAAAGTAAGCACCACAAGAATTAAATGTAAAGATTAGGAAATTATAAAAATATCCCAATATTCCATATTTTATAATTTAATTATTTTATCAAACTGAACATTTTAAAGAAAATTTGCTTCTCATTTCAACTAAGCCGTGTCACACCATATGAGGTCAGTTACATGAATCTTGTTCTGCCATTCCACTCAGTTTAGTGCCATATCCAATATTATGGCTGTACAGGATCCTATGTTTATAATTTAATCATTGGTTCATATAGTGGAAAACAATTTGAGGGTTTACAATTTAATAATCAATAGAGAGAGATGGAGGGTGTCACCCATAGAATTAGAGCAGGATGGAGTATGTGAAAACAGGAACTATGTGAGTTGAGTAAAATAACAAATAAGTAGACAGATTGCATTTGATGCAAATGTCCAAATGTAAGAGAGAGCCTCAGAGCAACCTCAAGCAAAAAAAATAAAATGTCTTCCAGTATTTTAGCTTTATACCATTGAGCTTTGACGTTTGAGTTCAGTTAAATAACAATTAATCAGACAGATTGCATTTGATGTGAATCTCCAAATAAAAGAGAGCCTCAAAGCAGCCTCAAGCAAAAAAAATAATGAAGCTCTCATCCTTGGAGTGGTTATTAACTTATTATCATGCGGGCTAAGGTGGCATGCTTCGGTGAAGCTCTCATCCTTGGAGTGGTCAGTGGAGAGTGGAAGGAACTCCAAAGTGATCATCTAGACACAATACAAAGGAGAGGGCCCTTGTTCTCTTCAATACCACATTGGAGAACGTATATTTTTTTAATAGCTCTTTCAAGTTGGTCACAAGGTCAGATAAACAGAACTGTTGATATTCATGCTAGATAAGCAGTAAACAGGGAAGACCTGCATTAGGGGACAGACATGTTGTAGCAATAACCGAAAAAGGGATGATTCAAAGATAAGCTGATGGGTTGAAATTGCGTTTCTCTTTTTATCAGTAACAAAAACCTTATTAAATAATACATTAAACCACAATTGCTAGATAAGCAATTCTGTTTCTTCTTTTATCCTGTGTTTCTTCATGTTTTAAAAAGTACATACAATATGTCAATATCTTTTGACAAGCAAAAAAGTTTTTGTGGCAAAAATGGTTGAAGTAAACCATATAAAAAATGCTATAGCTACCAATTAAATAATACTTCGTTAGAAAAATGGAAAATACAAATTACTCAAGAAACAAAAACATAAGAAAAGGAAGATAATTGCATCAAACCACTAGAGAACTCACTTGTGCTTCTCAATGGCATTTACTAGTCGAGCAGCCACGATAGGAAAAGGGACTTCAATCCTCTGTAATTTGCAGGTATCCATGCATAAATAATCTAAAACAGCATGAACAATAACCATATCCTGTACAATCTACTGTTTCCTTGGCAACTAAAATAAATAAACAAATAAGCCAAAGATATAATGAATACCTGAGTTTCTTCCAGAACTTCTTCAACATCACTCAATTTACATCTTCTCTGAGTAGAAGAGTGAGGAAAAACAGACAATGCTTCCCAAAGCCATCTAGCACCTTTTATCAATACACTCCCAAGACAGCTAGAGGCAAATGTTGCACAAAGGTTTTCTGAGTCCTTCATCAACCTCTCAACATCCTGTGAGACCAAATAGTGTAGTAGATATGTTATAGGCCATACCTTTCATAGCAAAACCACTGTTTTAAAACACGGAGGCATGATGTGAGGCGTTCCACTACCTAGAGGCGTGAGGCGTAATTCAGAACGCAAGAGGCATAAGCCTCCTAAACATAAGGAGGCTTAAGCCTCCTTAAGAGGAGGATGAAAAGGAAGGGGGGATCTCATTTTTTCTTTATTTTTAATAAAAATCTTTTATATTAAGAAGAATAAAGATGCATAACAGTAGTTCAAAGGGGGGGTACGCCTTCCCTTACTTTTCTTTCCTTTTCTCTTTTTTTCTTCTCTTTCCTTTCCTTTTCTTTCCCTTTCTTTTCTTTTCCTTTCCTTTCCTTTCCTTTCCTTTTTTTCTTTTTTCTTTTTTTTCTGTATTTTCATATCAGATGTGCATGAGGCGCAAGAGGCGTACGCCTCTAGCACACCTCATGAGAAAAGCGCAAGAGGCGCCTCGGAGGTGTCAGCGCCTCTGGCATACACCTCAGGGCGTTTCGGAAGCACCTCGCCTGGGCCTCCAGGCGTATGCCTCCCACACCTTTTAAAACACTGAGCAAAACTAAAAATATGAAGTAACTGGAAGGGGAAAAAAGTAGCTGAAAAAGATTCAAGAATCACATCATTATGTTAAAATCTGTTGCAAGCCAAGAGATTGGAATCACAAGTTCACAATGCACACATGCCAACAAACAAGCAAAAAGGATGTTAAGTTGATGCCAGTTCAGCACTTGATAGTATTCACTGATAAGTACATGCTTTGTAAAACTCCCAGGCTAAACATACACCTCACAAAGAAATAGCAACTCAACACAAAATTTGTGAAATCAACACCATGTCACTCAGCACAGGAGTAAATGTTTGATGACTAATGAGAGGAGACATATTACTCAGCAGATTTCACATAGATGAAAACTGTCAAGATGTGGAAGCAACGAATGGGAGAACATATGGCACGTGATGAGTAATAAAGTGTGGGATCAAGACCAAATGTTCTCTAAGTTATAATTCCATTTGATCTACTTTCATCCTCAGCTATGTGAAAACATGTAGAAAAATCATGAATTTTGTACAGTTAGGCAATTACTAATCCCTGATCCCACAATCACACACTTCCCTCAAGATTTTAGCAAGTTGTGCCAATCTAAGGGCCAGATAGAGGCCTACGAAAATCATTATTTCAAAGCCTCTTACTTTGCATTCAATAAGTTGTTGATATTTATTCAGAAGCCCTTGGATTAGGTTTAGAAATTAAGCTCTTGTATGTAGATGTTAGCAAAGTATTGTAAGAAAACCTTTTTCTTCATTATCTATTGTTTAAATCTCATTGAGGATTCAAAAATGAACGACACAGATCTGGGAATTGATGAGCATTGCGTGGCATCAGTGTAAGTAGTTGGAGGTTATAACAGAGCGATCATGGAAGATGAAAGGTTTATCCACTAATGCTTGGTCAGAAGCATTCCTTTTCATGTTTTAGTCGGAAGCATTCGATGTCCTTCGTCAGTGATGGAGGATTTTCAATTTCAATGGCTGTAAACTCTATCTAAAGAAGTGGACTCTGTTCATATGTGCTGTTCAGTCTCCAAAGGGATATGGTGATGGTGGGTGAGAATCTCCAGGATTCCAATGTATACTACTTAGTATTGAGCAACTTCAAGAAGATTGGCAATAAATTGGGTGGCATTATTGAAGCATGTGAGAACTAAGAATAGAGATTGGTGGACTCCGTGTGAGTCTTGGGTTGATTACGTTAGACCAATCAAGTTTTGGGCCCATTCACAAGCTGAGTGATTAGAGATCTGTTGTTGTATAGGACCCTCACCCAAGACAATGTCTAGGTGTATGTAAGCAATAATGCGCAAGTAGCAGGGTAAAAATATTCATTCAACACCAAACTGCACACAAAGTATAAAGCAAAACTAAGTGTACAACATTGGGCCTCACAAGAGAAGCTTCACCACAAATAACATCAGAAACAAAACCAAATGACAGCAACTGATTACATATTACAAATTAGCACCCAGTCCTGGGCATCCCCAATAGGTTTTCCAAGGTATTTGACATTGCCTTATCATCCAACAAAAAACCACTTGACAGTTACCCTCTACTTCCACATTCCATAAATCCTGCCTAGCCAACAACTTAAAATCCTGAACCAAGGCCAGAAGTTCAGCTCTTGAAGAATTCCCCCCACTCCTCAGCAGTGTTTTAAAAGCACAAGGGCCATTTTGCGCCCAAGGCACAAGTCACAGGTCAAGGTGCGCAACTTTTTGAAGCAAGGCGCAAAAATAAATAAATAAATAAATAAAAATTTCAAAAATGTGAAAAAAAATCAAAAAGATAAGCAAAATATTAATAACATTAAACACGTTATTAATTTAAAAATATAAAAAACTTAAATTTTAAAATAAATGCTTTAAAAAACCTATTATCTGAAATTAAAATCAATAAACATAACATGTAAAAGATATTTAAAATGAAAACTTAACAATAAAATCAAGCATAACATATAAAACATATTCAAGCATGTAAACTCTTAATCTCTTTATCTTTTTCCCCAATTTCATTACTTCAAATAACTAATGCAATGTTAAACATGCATTCCTGATTCTACAAGCCACCTTTGTACTAAGCCCCTTGAGGCAAGCCAAAAAAAGTCCATATCAAGTTCTTAAATTGTTAATCCCTATAAAAAAACGTTTTATAACTTTAAGTGTCTTTTAAAAATATCTTTTATTATGATAAATGAATGAGCAACATTAGAAAAAATGCACAGATTTTCAAAAGAAGCAAGCTGGGTTGAACTACAAGGCGCACCAGGCGCGCACCTTTTGAAAATGCTACACCTGGAACCTGCACAAGGTGCATACCCTAAAATGTGTCTTGCCTGTGTGCCTACGCACACCTGAGGTATGCCTTTAAAATCACTACTCTTGTGGGCCTCAGATTTCCAAGGCTACAACCGTCAAAGTTGAGCTTGAGCGTCTGTAAATCAGGAGGGGACCGATCAACTGTCCTATGTTGTCTTGTAACCTGAAACCCCATCACCACCTGCCACTCCCTAAGCAAATCATTGCTACAAATCACAGCCCAATGAGCTATCCTTACTTTTGTAAGTTCAAACATTTCCTCCACTTGTTTGCACTTTTCTTCAAAAATCCTTGCATTTCTTTCACACTATAAACCCCAAAGCACTGCTCTGCAAATGCATTGCCAAGCAATTTTTTGTCTGTGTAGGGCTTCCAAAAACATCTGTTTTAAATAGGTCTACTACTGCACCTGGCACCACCCAAGTTTTTCTGGACAACAGGAAGAAAAGTTGCCACAAACTAGAAGCATTGGAACAATGTTTTTTTTTTTTTTTTGAGAATATAGCATAGGAACAATTTAATAGTAGACAGTTACTATTTTCCACACTCTTCAAGCAAAGAACACACACATGAGGAGAGAGAGCTCAGTGTTTCCATTTCCTTTGGAGACCAATGTTTCCAACAAAAAAATACTTTACTTTAGGGGGAACCGGACTACACCATACCTCCTTAACCAGGAAAGGTTGAGATTCTGTAAGAGGATATAAGGATTTAAAAAAGGAGACACACGTAAAATAGTCACTGGTATTTGGCATTTCCCTATACCATGCTAGTGTTTTAAAAGCGTAAGGTGCAGCCGCAAAAAATAAAAAATAAAAAATAAAGCACAAGGGCCATTTTGCACCTAAGTCGAAAGGCAATGCACACGCCTTTTTGAAAAAAGGCATAAAAAATGCAAAATAAAAAATCTAAAAAATTTAAGAAAAAAATCAAAAATGCCAAAAAATCAAATAAAATGCAAAAAATTTAAAAAATGCAAATTATTAAAATATTAAAAAATATTAAATAAAAATATAAACTTAAATTTTAAAATAAATGCTTTAAAAAAAGCTATTATCTCAAATTAAAATACATAAACATAACATGTAAAGCATATTTAAAATGAAAATTTAAAAATAATATCAAGCATAACATATAAAACATATTCAAGCATGTAAACTCTTAATCTCTACATTTTTTCCCAATTGCATTACTTGAAATAGCTAATATGATCTTAAACACTATGCATTCTTTATTCTACGAGTTGCCTTTGTACCAAGCCCCTTGAGGAAATCCCAAGCAAATCTCCCCATATTTGCTAATGTTGCTCATTCATTCATCCTTACAGTGATAAAAACTTTCTTTTTTATGGGGACTAAGAATTTAAAACCCTAAAGTGGATTTGTTTGGGTTTGCCTCAAGGGACTTGATCGGGGGTCCAGGGGCAGAGCCCCAACCCAACTGCAAAACACAAAAAAAAAAAAAAACAGAAAAAAATGCACAGATTTTCAAAAGGTGCACGCTTGGGCTGAAGCGCAAGGCACACCAAGCAAGCGCCTTTAGAAAATACTCCACCTAGGGTCTAGGCGAGGCGCATACCCTAAAATGCGCCTAGGTGTGCCTTTTAAATCACTGCACCATGCATTGGTGTTTTCTGTTTTGGGGATGTACAAATTTTAAGTGAAATGTAGCTAAATCATATAATGTTATATAGACAAGGGTAAAAGGGCGTAAAAGGGCATCATAATAAATCAGTTTTCAATGTAGAGAATCCATAAAATGTGTTGAGGGATAACAAAACAGTAGTGGAAAGAAACATATTCACTATGGAAGGGATATCACTAGTACCCTTCATCATGGTACTTGTCACAAAAGAACCTCTTCTACTTCTCTCTCATTTTTGTAGACAAAATAGAGCATCATTTTTCTTTATGCCAAATCAGTGGATCTACACCTTCATTTCTTTTTTTTTTTTTCTATTCTCCCTAATCACTTCTCTTTGTCTTTCCAACTGGGGCATGCCCCCTATTGAGAACTTAAGAAGAATTCCAACAACTCTTTCATGAAAGCATATCAAAGACAAAAAGAAGAAAAAGCTTTTTGAAGCAGTCACTTGGTGAAGCTTCTTCAAATTGATTTCAGACAAATCAGTTCAAAGAGGTGTGATTCCAGGATTGGTCTATTTTGTCACCCAAGGTTGAATATAGAGAGGCTACAGGAAAAGTGCTGGCAGGTTAGGTTTCACTTATGTTGTTTTCCACTTCAACACAGAGGGCAATGGGTGTCAGCATAGAGACAAACTAGGTTGCACACTTCAAGGAACACATAGGAGAGGTGGATGAAGAGGGCGTTTCTTCAATGACAAGTTTATAAAACAAGACCCACTTCAAAGTTGGGGAAGTAGGATGATGGCTGCAAATTGCAGTGCTGTAGACCCAAAGGAGAAAGTTGAATAAAATACAGAGTTCACGGAAGGCTCAGGAAATGAAGAGAATTTTGTTAAAATATATGGAGTTCATTAACAAGAATGTACCTCGTTCACAAGAAGATAAGATATCAGAGGATAGACAAAGACCAAGTTCACAAGAAAACAAGATATCAGAAGCATCTCCTACCCCCACCCCTGGCCCCCTAAAGTATAAAAAATGGTATGCATGTCATGCAACTCCTTACCTCAAGCAAAGGGGCACCTGAACAGAAAGAGAAAGCCTTCAAGCACCATTGCAATATGCAAGAAGTATTTTGAAGTTTTGGAATCTCATAAAAGTCAAAGCCTAAGGACAAGCCAGCTGTCGTTGCAGATTTAATTCCAGTAAGCAGCTTTTCAATTTTGACAGTGAGATCATTGACAACTCCAATGTCAATATTCTGTGTGCTATATAAAGCTGTAGTACATTCTAGGAGAGTACAAGCATCATTCTGCCATGCCTCACAATCGTTCAAAAGGTTCAGAAGCATTGCTGGTTCTTGCAAATCTACCTTCAAGAATTTTGACTGAGCAACCAAATCCTGCAAAATATATAGTATATGTTTATACCATGTCCAATCTATTATAGCTTAGTAACTTCATTTAGAGAACTAAAAACCTTCAAAGCATCAACTTTCAGAGAAGAACTTGAAGCCTGTCCAGCAGAAAGGCTTGACAAGAGAAATGGCTGAGAATTCGATATCCAGGACTTGGCCATTGATAATGCATGCTCAATATCATTTAGAGAAGGAAGAATTGCAAATATAGTCCCTGATATCCTGAAATAGAACACAAATGATTAACAGAAGTAAAGAACATCAGTCACAAAACAAAATAGCATTAAATTGGAAGAACATCAGTCCAAAACCTTATGGCATCCTCGAACTCAGACATCTGGGCCTTGCTCCCAAGAATATGTTTAGACCTTTCTTCCCAAGAACTAGCTGCTGCAAGCACTCTGGATACATCAACAAATATGTTCTCATTGTCAATCTGCAGCCTGCAAAATAAGTCATATTCAAATATCAGGACCATTGGAGCAATGTGAAGACCATAAGTTACCCTGAATTATTGAGAGAAGGAAAAGAGCTACATACATAACAGCCTCCGCAATTACTTCCTCAATGAAGTCCAAAGGCATTTTAGTGGCACATGCCTGCATCAATATTTTGTGTTATAAGTGACACTCAATCATCCAAATTGCAAGAAGTTCTACAAGTGCACATTTATTTTCTTATATCCAGCATTAAAACTTGAAAGGTGTTTCAAAGTTACTCATAAATAAACATATCTATTATTGAGAAATTTCAATGTAACCATTACATATAGTGTGTTTAGATGAAGAGTTAGAGAATTGTCTTAGGTTTAGTACATCTCTTTGGCAATTGGATACAAAAAGAGAGGATATGAGCAGTAAGTATAGCATCATAAAGGAACCAAGCTTTGCGAAGCCACTCGGCTCACACTCACAATGAGTTTAAGGTGATGATATCAATCTTGGCTTGGCTAGCATAACTCAATCTTTTAATATTAAGCTTTCAAACCCAAATATAAAAACCCACACTCTGAGGACCATAGCACAAAAGAAGAAAATGGGAACAAATTTTAAGGTTAACATATACTTTCTTTGATGACAACCTAGGCAACATCTAGCCGAGTCATTGACAAGTAGAGTAACATCCCTACCAGCCTTCAAAACTTCTTCATATATTTCACAAGTTATCCATCACCAAGTCTATGATTAGCATCAATGGGAGTATCCGCTAGTTTCCCTAGCTTACTAGTATCTTGCAAGAGATCTGGATGTATTTCTGTTGAGAAATGAAGATACATTTTTGTGAAAGGGCAACTTCAATCCCAAGAAAATAACATAGGGTTTTGGATCCTTAAGAGGTGTGGCAAGAAACACTTTTACTTTCTGATTCTCAAAGTCCCAATTCCCTATAATAATTGTATCATAACATACACTATCAAGACCACAATCTTCTCCAAATCCCTCTTAACAAAAAGGGTATGATCTGACTGACATTGCTTGAACCCCCTCTGTTTAACAGCCAAATGGAACCTATTTAACCTGGCTCTAGGTGACTATTTTAATTCATAGAGATTTCTTTAACCTGCACAAATTGCCTCCATTTCCCTTTGCTTGGAATCCAGGGGCTGAACCATATACACTTCATCTTTCAAATCCCCGTTCAAAGAAGCATTTTTTATGTACTGTTGGAGCTCCCAATCTAAGTTAGCAGCTAATGATAGTAGAATCTGGATGGAGTTCATTTTGGCAATTGGAGCAAATGTCGTTACATAATCAACACCATACACCCATGCATACCCTTCTACTACTAACCCAGCCTTGTATCTCTCCACTATTCTATCAGCTTTGTGTTTCACCGTAAACAACCATTTACACGCCATCAATTCCTTGCCTTCAGGAAGATCCACCAACTCCTATGTATTATTTTTGTGGAGAGCACCAATTTCTTCTTTCATTGTGTTTGTCTATTTAGGGATTGTTAAAGCTTCTACAACACTCCTTGGGATAGAAATACTATCAATGGCAGACAAGAAAACAAGGAAAGAAGATGAAAAGAATTTATAGGACAAGAAGTGGAGGCAATGGGGTTAGTAGTACATGACCTGACACTCTATATGCAATAGGAATGTCAGGATCATCAATAGAATCATCATTAGCAATAGGATTAGGAATATCAATAGGAACGAGACTACTTGGCTAGGAAGGATTTGCATTAAGAGGATCCAATGATATTGATTGCACAGTTTTAGGTTACTCCACACTCTTTGAACTCTACCGATACAATGCCTCAAGAACACATGAAAGGGAGTAGGATCTAGGAAAGAAGTTGGACTTGTCGAACCTGCCTCTCCATACTATCCCCCCCACCCCACCCCAGAGGAGAGGTAGGAAAGAAGGGATTAGATTCAAAGGACATATCCATAGACACAAAATGTTTGTGTGAAACATGATCAAAACATTTATATCCCTTCTTGAAAGAAGAGTACCGAAGAAAGGCACAAGGAATAGCTTTGGGACCTAACTTACCACAAGTGGGAGGCACGTCATCAACAAAGCAACAACAACTAAAAATATGCAAGGGAATAGAAAACAAGGAAGATAGGGAAAAAAGGCTGATGTGGGGCCTTGTACTGCAACATCCAAGATGGCATACAATTAATAACATAAGCAACTGTTAATAGAGCATCTATCCAAAAACACTTGGGACATTCATATGCAACATCAAACCACGAGTAACTTCAAAAAGATGGTTCTTCATTCTACAACACCATTTTATCGTGGTGTTCTAGAACAAGAGCTTCAATGGACAGATCCATAAGAGGCAAAGAATTCATTAAGACCACCATGGAAGTACTCTTTACCATTGTCTGATAGAAAGATCTGAATCTCAACATGAGAATAAGTGAAAATCATGCGCTGAAAGTCCCTCGCAATTTTGGGTACTTTCTCTAGAGTGCATAGGATATATCCACATATACCTAGAATAATCAACAACGAAATTAATAAAGTATTTGTAGCCACACTCAGTGGGCAAAATTGTAGGTCCCTAAATATCAAAATGCACAATGTGCAAAGGAAATTGATCTTTTATAATTGAAGGGAAAGTTGTTCTACGATGCTTACCCAATTGACATGTTTGACACTATAAATTTGAAATAGAAACAAAGTTAAACAGCTCAGGAAACAAGACTTTAAAGAACTCAAAAGATAAATGACCAAGGTGATTATGCCAAAAGTAAACCTGACTCTCATTTAACTAATTCAACAGACTCATAGACTCAAACACTGCAAAACGAGCTTTATTCTCCAAAGTGTAAAGACCATCGACCCTACTTACTCCACCAATCATCCCCCCGAAGGTCAAATCCTAGAAAACACAAGAACAAAGAAAAGAGGTCACACAACAATTTAAAGATTGAGCAATACTGCTAATGGACAACAAATTAATAGGAAGTTTAGGAACATGAAGGGCATTAGAAAGTACAAGACCATGAAGAAGGGATACAAACCCTTGACTGGCAACAAGGAAGAAGGATCCATCTATCAAACTCATTTTATCCCTACTAGGGAAAAATTTATAAGACAAAAAAATTAGAATTACTGGTCATGTTAAAAACATAGATCCTAGGGTAGTTCCCTAGGTACCATAACCATAATTCTTAAATAATTATTCATGATTTTCATAAGAAAAGTATAAACTTCATATTAAAGTATAGAAAATCAAAATATTCATGAGAAGAAAAGGAAGAAGGAAAATAATATTCAAAAAATATAGGGGCTGAACCCTTATTTTTGTTATAGGAAAAGAAGAAAATAAAAAGTATTGGTAGTAGTAGTAGTAGTAGAAGAAGAAGAAGTAGAAGAAGAATATATGGCAGAGGAAAATGTGCTGATTAGATAAAATTTTTAGTTCTTCCTTATTGGTTCAGGTTTTTTAGTCTTTGAGGATTCAATACAGCATTTAGCAATGTTTGTGTTGATTAGACCCTAAAAAATAAGAAAATAATAAAAGAAATCAGTATATAAACACACAAAATGATTATTGTAGTTTAATATTGTCTATTTTATAATTATAATCTCAAAAGAGAATGAATAAAAAAAGTATTTAATAGTAGTAAGTAGAAAACTGTTAGGCGATTAGGCTAGGCGAGGCGAGCCTCAAAGGGCGCCTTGTTGCCTAGGTGTCGCCTTGACAACTATGCCTATTAAGACTTCCTTGAGAAGAAGTAACACTAGGAGATGCTAAATCCACAATAGACATTAGACAAGTAACCACACTGCTATTTTCCAAGAAAAGAAGGGCCCCAACCACAACAAGAGAACAGAACCAAGCTGTAACAGAAGAAAACTGAACCAAAAAACTGTCACGGGACAAGCTAAAGGAAAGGACAGCAGCTCTCCAGTCAAACTTCGCCAAACAGATCCAAAAAGGTAAATTTTCAACGCATTCAGCCGTAAAAGAGGATTGTAAGCCCTAGCCAAATTGAAAAGAACCCTTAAATTTCATGAAAAAGGTATGATCCACACAAAACCTCAAACTGTAACATCCAATGCTCACTCCACACTCTTAGCATGAATGGAACAGTACATACCTGAAGAAAAGATCCACTGTTACATTACAGGAAGGTACACACGCCCACATAAAAGGTTTCACAGCATTCAGTTGTCACCACAAATACCACAGGTAACTTTTCTTTTTTTTTTGATTAATAACACTTTCATTAACTCATCAAAAGAAGATTTACAATAGGAAGACAAACACACTTATCATCCAAGAGCAACAAAGAACCTCAAGAAAAGAAAAAAATAAAGAAAACACACTATAGTTACAGCTTAGTCCAAAAAAGTGAATCCCTTTCTGCCCCTTGTTTAGCTAAACCGTCCGCTAGGGAATTAGCCGATCTTTTAACCCAAGTATCTTAACTTCCATCTCCCGCACCAGCCACTTGAATTTCCTCCTCTCATTATTGTACTTCCATAAGCCATTGTGATCTTTAATCAGCCACCCTATCACCACCTCTGAATCCCCTTCAATTAAGAGTTTCTTGATGTTCAACTCCTTAGCTTTCTGTACTCCTTCCATAACTGCAAAGATCTCAGCTCTAAGGGAGTCACCCACTCCAATTGGGCCAGAGAACATAGCAGAAATGACCCCATTTCCATCCCTAAAAACACCCCCAATCCCCGATTGTACCGGATTTCCCCTGCTACACCCATCAAAGTTTAGTTTCACAAATCCACTAGGTGGAGGGGTCCAAACCACACTCATTACTGACTTAGATCATTCCCCTGCTCCACCAGGTAACTTTTCTTGGTACTACAACCAAGAAAGAGTGAAAGGAAATCAGAAAAAGGTGATCAGATCAGGACGACTATAGATTCTACCCTTTCCAGTCAAAAAAGGTAAGCTCCAAATAAGAAAGCAAAATCTAAATGCATCTAGGGCCTAATTTTAAGGTAGCCCCCCTCCATCTGGAGTAAATTTTGGGGTTAAAAAAATGCTTCTAGGGCCTAGAATAGCACTCTGATACCATATTATTCAAGTAGAAATAAGAAGAAAATAGAGGAGAAGAGAAGGGAGAGGAAGAAAGGAAGAGAGGAGAAGAGAAAGTGATTGAAGGCTTCAAAAAATTGGGCTGGCGGCACCCAGTCTTCTGCAAAAGTGGCCTTGTGGCACATGTTAACAGATTAACAACAGTAATAAATAAGGATTGCTTTCTTGAATGCTGTTTTGTATGTAGAGGGGATATACCAAAAAACAATACAGACTATACTGCATAGCATCCTTTTTGTAAAACTGCACTTTTAGTATTAATAACATTTTTTCTTAAATATCAAAAGAAGAAATTGTACGAAGTACAAAGGTGAACAACAAAACAAAATGTGACAGAAGATGATCATCTTTAAAATCTAAAATTGTTCAGTAAGCACATAAATCTAAAAAAAGAATGCAGTTAAATTCAGTTACCTGTAGAGCTTTTTCTCTGCAGCACGCCTTCTTTAGTTCTTCCTCAACAAAGGGCAATTCATCTACTGTTTGAGACAATAGAACAAGCTTCAGCACATATTAAAAGAATAATATTCCACCAACTGCTTAAATCAAATAGAACTAACACAAAAAGAAACCCATAGGATCATAAAGCCAAACCTTGCACCCTCAATAACTTTCCAGCCTCCAAAATGCAAGTTAGCTCTTGAACGACACACTTCTGGTCCTCCCTACCCCGGGCGTTCACTATAAAATCGTGAAAATGAGAAATCCAGGTCACAGCATCATTGTGATATTGTCTTAGAAGCTTCAACTCTGGAACACAGATGCTGAAGTGATTAAGTTCTTGCAAAAGGACTTCAAGTTCCTGCACATATGAGCACATATGAATAGTTAGATTATTTATGGCCTCCCATGGATATGAAAATTCAACTCAAGTAGAAACTAATATAGGAAATAAATTGTAGCAGATTTTTTTAGCTCAGTTGATTTGTTTCTTTTAGGGGGTCGCACCTAATGTCCCTGTTGGGATGATTGTCTTGTAAAATATTGATGTAATACATTCTCATTCTTAATTGTTAGAGTCAGCTGTAAAGGGGTAGTTTGGTCGTTTTGTTTTATATTAAGAGTGTGGTGTAATGTCCTTTATATTGTGCTTTAAGTGGTCTCCCATACTTAATTAGGGGCATAACTGTCTTTGTGATTTTAATTAGAAACATATAAATAATATCTGGTCAACTAGAGAGAGAACTTTTCTCTCTAGTTTGAACCAGTCTTTTTCTCCTACTTCTCTTCTCTTCTTTATCTCTTAACTTTCTTCTCTGCACTTTTTCTCTGTTATTCTAGGGCTGAAACCAGTACAGATCCGAATTGTAACATGGTATCAGAGCAACTGTAATCAGTTCAAATCTGCCCAGAATTTTTTAATCACCCTTTACCCTAGTTTTCTGCAGATATCTCATTGATGCCTCAAGTTGAGTGATTGTTTTCTTCTTCTGGAGGTTTTCATGCCTCAAGTTGGTGGCGCAGTGATTGTTTCAGGTGGTTGGTAGAAAACCTTCTAATCGATGGACCAAAGAGGGCTGTTTCAGGTAGAAGACAGATTAGTGCAGGACTGATTGGTCACAGACCTAGTGGTATGTGTGTGGGGTGTATCCATGTGGTTTGTGGTGTTGAAAGTGTAGGACAGCAATGTCTATTATTGCTGAAAACTGTGACAACAGATGTTTTCAGCAATAACCAGCCATTAGTGTGCAATGTCGTGGCTAGGAAGCGAGGTGGTGTGACATACTAGTGAGTGGAAATTTTCTTTTTACCCTGGCATCTATGGGAGACAGCAGTGAACACAAATCTAGTGTTTTGATTCCCCTAATTACCTGAATGTGCAGATGATTTCTATTAAACTGAATTGTGAGAATTATGTGCCTTGGTCCAAGTTTGTAGAAGTTTTTCTTAGGCTTAAGAAGAAGGTGAAGCATGTGAAAGAAGAAAAACCCTCAGTTGATTCTCAGGGGTACAGTGTGGGAACAAAAAGATGCACAGATAATGACATGGTTATGGAATAGCATGGAACCCAAGATTAGTGTGAACATTATGTTCTTAGATATAGAGAAGGAGATTTGGGACCATGCAAATATTATGCTACCACAATATACCAGCTTTACCAAGAGCATTTTAATCTGCAATAAGGTAATTAAAGTCTTGAGAAGCATTATGCCAACATGAGGAATCTTCGGAATGAGTTGAATGTTTATCAGCCCCTTACATCTGATGTCAAAATTCAGCAACAACAAAGAGAGCAACTTGGTGTAACCAGGTTCTTAGTAGAGTTGAAGTCTGAATATGAACCGGTGAGAGCACAAATACTAGGTTGTTCAGCCCTTCCCTCTCTGATAGGTCTGCTTTTATAGTGACAAAAGGGGGGAAGAGTTGTAGAGGTACAGAAGGAGCTCAGGGCGTTCAGCTAGGTCGTGGTGGTGGCAGTGCCCCCATGTTCAATCACGGTCGTGGGTATATTAGAGGTCGGGATTCAGGGAGAGTTCGTGGTAGAGGGCGTAGTAATGGTCCGAGTAAGTGTAAATAGTGTGAAATGAAGGGACACAATGTCAGTTTTTGTTATGATCTACATGGACCACCCTCAACTTGGGAAAATCATGTGGTCGCTAGTGGTGGTGGTGGTACGAGAGATGAAATTCAGCAAGTTGATCAAACACCTTCTACATCTATGGATGCCTCCGAGAAAGAAATGATGAGTGTTCCACATGATGAATATGAGTGATTACTCTGGCATCCAAACCATTCCATTAGATTATCGACTCTAGATGTTCCGATCGTATGACTAAAACTCCAAGTGTGTTTTCTTCTCTTTCTCAATCTTGTGCATCACACTGTTACTCTTGCTAATGGACCCACATCTTCTATCTATGATATTGGTAATGTTGACATAGATTCATTACCCATGTCTTCAGTTTTGTATGTTTTCAAATTCCCTTTTAACCTTATCTTTGTTAGTAAATTGATCAAGTCTCTTAATTGCTCTATCACCTTTTACCCTTCTTGTGTTTTTTAGGATCTCAATACAGGGATGAAGATTGATCGAGGGCATGAAGTTAGTGGACTATATTAACTTGATGGTGGTAGTTCATCAACATCTCTTTAGTTGTCCCTTAAGGCACTTAAGTTACTTGTTCCGTCAATGAATCGCCTTTCTACTTTGGAATGTGAGTCATGTCAATATGGGAAACACCATCATTTTCCCATTTAGTCCTAGGATTGAAAATTGTATGTCGAGTCCTTTTTCTTTGGTCCACTCGGACATTTGGGGTCCAAATAAAGTGGTGTCATACAATGGTCACAAGTATCTTGTAATTTTTGTTGATGATTATTCAAGGATGACACGGCCTTATCTTATGAAAGAAATGAGTGAACTGTTTTCTATTTTCTAAAAGTTCCAGGCTGAAATTCGCACTCAGTTTGGTATACACATTAAAATTCTCCGTTCCGATAATGGTTGAGAATATTTTTATACATCGTTTCAGCAATATTTGGAATAACATGGCATTATACATCAAACCTCATGTACTTACACCCCTCACCAAAATGGGGTGGCTAAGAGAAAGAACGGCCATCTCTTAGAGATGGCTCAGTCCCTTTTAAACCATATGTATGTACTCAAACGTTTTTACAGTGATGTTGTGCTTACATCTTGCTTCCTTATTAATTGGATGCCCATGTCTATCCTTGAAGGCCATTCTCCCTTCTCCGCTTTGTTCCCCACTGTCTCCTTACCCTCTCACTCCCATGGTTTATTGGATGTGTGTATATTGTTCATAATCTTGGGCCTAGAATGGACAAAATAGATGCACAATCTACTAAGTGTGTTTTCTTGGCTATTCTAGGACCTAGAAAGGGTATAAGTGTTATAATCCCAGTTCTAGACGTTCTTTTGTTTGTTCCAATGTTACGTTTTGATGTGGACAGAAAGACAAATTACATGCAGTACCTCAAATATACAGCAATAAGCACAAGAAATACCAAACTGAAAACCACAAAATATCTTGGACTTTTAGAGATTTCAGACATGAATCAGAAGTAAAACTCCTCCTGGAACAGTTCCGCTACAGTAACAATGGCAGCAAGCTGGCCTCCTGCGCGGACATGCAGTGATGGAGGGATTGGAAGGTGCCAAAATGGGTCGACTCCTCAAAACCCAAGCTCCCAATACTTGAAAACCCTAGCTGGGGCTGAGCTACAGCTCAAACAAGAGAGAAAGAACCAAAAAGACCCCTAGAAAAACAGCCCCCTTCTCTTTTATAAAACTCACTGGCATGCTGGACAAGCTAGTTAAAATATTTACACATAAGCCCCTAGAATGTTTGCCTCTCACCAACAACTCCTTAAGAACAAAACTAACTTCAAATGAACCCCTAAAAGATTACTTTTGTTACAAAAAGACCCAAGAGACCAAAACCCAACAGAAATGCACCCAACTGCCCTGACCAAAAATCTGACTTATAGAATGACAAAAATACCCCCTAGTCCCAAACTGTCAACAAAGCTACCCAAAAACAACAATTTGGGATCCTACTACAAGAAAAATATGCAAAACAGAATACAAAAACACATTTCTTTTTTTTTTCTTTTTTTCTTTTTTTTCTTGCCTCATCATTCCCGTCGGGTTAAAAAGAGCTCGACCCCATGCAAACAGCAATTTTAGCAACCTTGCACATGTTTCCATCTAGCTTCATAAACTCCTCTTCACTAATCCAAGAGTTCTCAATTGATGGTTTCCCTTCCCACTAGACTAAGAACCAAAAATAGGCCCCATTTCGAGTGTTGGTGACTCGGACATCTTCTACACCATCTACTTGTTCAAACTCATTAGAACTTCTAGCCCTTTGTGCTTGTCCTCGCCCATCCTTTATTGCTGGTTCGGGGTCCCCATGGTAATCAAAGAGATCTGCTATATTAAAAATGAGTGAAATGGACAAATCAGTTGGTAACTCAATTTCATATGCATTGTCACCAAACCATCTCAGCACTTGACATGGACCAATCCTTTTCTGCTTCAACTTATGGTAGGTCCCAACAGGAAACCTCTTGAATCTCTCGAATGGATTCAGCTAAAGCTTTGGCATCATCACTCACTCGCCACAACCCTGTTATAGGAGCTAGATCAACAACACTTTTAGGTGACCGACTGTACACCACCTCAAAAGGAGTCTTCCATGTAGATCTATTAACTGAATCATTGAAGGCAAATTCAGCTTGGGGTAGGATAAAATCCCATTGCTTTAAGTAGTCTCCAACTAGGCTCCTCAACAACTTGCCTAGGCTTCAGTTAACTACTTCAGTTTGTTGCAAGAAGACACTTGAAATGGTCTCCAAAAGGTACTTTTGGCCAAGGCTACAAAAAGGATGTGTTCTATTATGTTGATAGATGTCACAAGTGCCAAACTTGGCTTGCACAATGGCATAAAACTCAACATCATAAGTGGAATACCTCCTTCTAGCATCATTGAGTTTCTCACTAAAGTAAGCAACTGGACGGCCTTCTTGGCTAAGGACAGCTCCAATCCCAGCATGGGATGCATCACATTCAACTTCAAAGAGCTTGTTAAAATCAGGTAAAGCAAATACCGGAGCCTTCGTCATCCTCATCTTTAGCTCTTAGAATTTTTTCTCAGCTGCAGGAGTCCAAGTAAACTCACCTCCTTTCAAGCATTCAGTAATGGGTGCCACAATAGTGCTGAAATTCTTTATAAACCAATGATAAAATGTTGCTAGCCCATGGAAACTATGAATTCCAGTTAAGGTCTTTGGTGTTGGCCACTCTTGAATAGCTTGAACTTTTGTTGATCCACCTCAATCCCCTTGGCTGAAACAACATACCCCCAAAAACACCAACCGATCTGTCATAAAATTACACTTCTTCAAATTTATATATAGTTGATTTTGTCTCAAGACTTCTAGGATTGCTCTCAAGTGTACTAAATGGCTGTCATGATCTTTGTTGTGGATGAGTATGTCATCAAAATAAACTACCACAAACTTCCCCATAAACGGTCTTAAAACTTGGCTTATGAACCTCATAAAGGTGCTAGGAGCATTAGATAACCCAAATGGCATAACTAGCCATTCATAAAGACCTTCCTTAGTCTTGAATGCATTCTTCCATTCATCCCCCTCTCGGATACGAATTTGATGGTATCCACTCTTCAGATCTATCTTTGAAAAGACTTGTGATCCAGCCAATGTGTCTAACAGGTCATCAAGGCGGGGTATGGGAAACCTGCATTTAACTGTAATCTTGTTAATGGCACGACTGTCAACACACATATGCCAACTACCATCTTTCTTTGGTGTGAGAAAAGGTAGTACAGCACATGGGCTTAAGCTCTCACGGATCAGCCCCTTCTTCAACAACTCTGTTACTTGACTTTGGAGCTCCTCATGCTCCTTAGGGCTCATTCTATAGTGGAGTAGGTTAGGCAAGGCTGCTCCCAGCATTAAATCTATATGATGTTGTACATCTCTTAGAGGAGGAAGGCCATCGGGTAATTCTTCAGGCATCACATCAGTATACTCATGAAGTAGCTCCTTCACCAACTCTGGAACAGGTGTTTCTTTGCTAGCTTCTTTTGTAACCAGCACGTAAACAACATCCAAATTCCCATCTTCTTGATCCAATTTATTTGAGGTGAAGAGAGTAGTGGTTGGCTTTGTTTCCTTCATTGGAAATGAATCAAGTTGCATTGGTTTAAGAGTTATCTTCTTTTCGTCTTTCACAAAGTTGTATGTGTTCTTGTCCCCATAATGAATGGTCTTACGGTCATATTGTCATGGGCGGCCCAAGAGAATATGGCATGCATCCATTGGGACAACATCACACCATACCGATTCTTCAAATGTATTACCAATAGAAAAATTAACTAGGCATTTACAAGAAACTCTTACCTCATTTCCTTTGTTGAACCACAAAATACGATATGGTCGGGGGTGTTGAATAGTCTTGAGCTGTAATTTATCCACCATCTCTTGAGAAACAACATTCTCACTGCTCCCACTATAAATAATCAGGTTACACAACTTCCCGCCAGTTGTACGTGTTCTAAAGATATTCTTTCTCAACCAATCCCCTGGTAGTGGTTCTTGAGGTGCAACCATAGAGTGTCATATCACTAGAGCTTCACCCACAATATCCCCATCCAAGTTTTCTTCCTCTAAAGCATTAGCTTCAGTAGTTTCAGCCACTTGCCCATCCTCAACAATGGCCTATATCATCATGTTGTTCATCAGTGCCTTCATTAACCATATGTGTTTGCCCTTCAATCCTTCTCTTAGGACATTCATTTGAACAATGTCCCAACTCCATACACCTAAAACATCTAATAGTAGGCTGCTGCCCTTAATTGCTCTTTGTTACATTTGAATCTCTTGGACTGTAGGGCGTGTTTGGTTGATCACACGACCCCTATCAGCCCCAACACTTTGACCCACTGATAGAGATGTACCTTGGACAGCACTCAGCCTCTGCCCTGACCTCTGACTCAATTGAGCTTCAACCTTTAGAGCTAGCTGATATGCATCCTTTATCTTATACGGGCAATGTAGGCTGACTTGATCTTGTATTGGCAACTTCAAACCATTGATATATCTACTAACTTTTTGCTGTTCAGTTTCTGACATATTACTCCAAAGAGTTAATCTATTAAACTCTTTTGAGTACTCCTTCACACTCTTTTCCCGTTGCCTTAAATTCTGCACCCTTTGGTAAACAGTTTGCTCATAGTCTGGTGGTAAGAATTGGGATTTCAGCTTCTCTTTCATTCTTCCCCAGGAAATAACCTTTTTTTTCCCTTTCCTTTCTCTGTCCCTTTGGTAATTTTTCCACCAATCTAAGGCTGTCCCACGCATCTTGGCTATTACAAGCTTCACTTTTCTGTCTTCATTCATTTCTTTCCAATCAAAATAATTTTCAATACTGTCCAACCAGTCTAGAAGCTCTTCAGGTTCCAACTCACCATCAAACTCGGAAATATGAAGTTGAACACCATGACCTCGATTGGATTGTAGAGATTGCAGTTTTCAGTCTTCCCACCACTGGTTGTTATTCCTTCCATGCTGATCACCTTCAGGTTGCTCAATGTCTTCACTTGATTCTTCATTAATAATGTCAATGAGTTGATCATCAACTCTATGAGCTTGTCTTCTTCTTCCTAGCCCCAAATCATTTGCTACGTCACCATCCCTAGCAGCATTTTGAGCTAGAAGTTGAGCAAGATGTTCAATATGTTCTTGCAGTCCTCTTATAGCCTCTTGGAACCTCTACAGTGACATGTTGTGGTCTTCTACCACCCCTACCACGTCCACCCCTTGCAGCCATGATAATATAGAAAACACAAGAAGGAGATGAACTTTGAAGCAAACCCAAGGAAAGAACTTGCTCTGATACCACTTGATGTGGACAAAAAGACAAATTACATGTAGTACCTCAAGTATACAGCAATAAACACAAGAAATACCAAACTGAAAACAACAAAATATCATGGATTTTTAGGGATTTCAGACCTGAACCTGAAGTAAAACTCCTCCTAGAACAGTTCCGCTACAGTAACAATGGCAGCAAGCTGGCCTCCCACGCGGACATGCAGCGATGGAGGGATTGGAAGGTGCCAAAATGGGTCAACTCCTCAAAACCCAAGCTCCCAATACTTGAAAACCCTAGCTGGGGCTGAGCTACAGCTCAAACAAGAGAGAAAGAACCAAAAATACCCCTACAAAAACAGCCCCCTTCTCTTTTATAAAACTCACTGGCATGCTGGACAAGCTAGTTAAAATATTTACACATAAGCCCCTAGAATGTTTGCCTCTCACCAACAACTCCTTAAGAACAAAACTAACTTCAAATGAACCTCTAAAAGATTACTTTTGTTACAAAAAGACCCAAGAAACCAAAACCCAACAGAAATGCACCCAACTATTCCAAACTGTCAACAAAGCTACCCAAAAACAACAATTTGGGATCCTACTACAAGAAAAACATGCAAAACATAATACATACATTTCTTTTTTTTTTCTTTTTTTTCTTGCCTCATCACGTTCTTTAATCTATTCTGTTTTTCTATGAATCAGATGTCTCTCCACCTCCACTTCTAGTTTCTATTGAGGACCCCATTCCTCTTGTTCCAATTCTGACCAAGTCTTCGCCTCCAATGCAACTTCTTGTTGAACGACCACCCATTAGGCAAGTGTATATGCATCGACATGTACCGGCTCCTCCATTTCTTCATCGTCAACAAATTAGACAATTGTTATCACACCAGCTTGACCCCCTCTCTCTAACCTTGGCCTTCCCATTGTCTTGCGAAAGGGTAAACACAATTGCAATCTTCATCCCATTTCCAATTATGTTTTCGTATCTTACCTTTCTGCCTCCCATCAACAGTTTATTTCTCTACTATCTTCTATTCCTATTCCTAAGGATGTCTAGGAAGCTCTTACCTCTCCAAGGTAGCACCAAGCAATAAAAGAAGAACTCTTAGCTCTAGCTCATAATCATACGTGGGATCTCACCACTCTTCCCCCCATCAAGCGTGTGTAGATTGTAAGTGGGTATACATTGTCAACTATTTACCAGATGGTAGTGTAGAGCAGTTGAAGGCTTGATTTGTTACAAAAGGTTACTTAGCTATATAGCATTGACTACACAAAGACCTTCTCTCCTGTTGCTAAGATTGGCTCAATCTGTGTTTTGATATCCCTATCTACTATGTATGATTGGCCTTTGTTCCAGCTTGACATCAAGAATTCCTTTTTACATGGTGACCTTCTTTGAGGTCTATATAGAGCAATGTTTTCAAACGTAGAGGCGTGACGCAAGGCACTCCACTACCTAGAGGCGTGAGGCGTAGTTCAGAACGCAAGAGGCGTAAGCCTCCTTAAGAGGAGGGGGGTTAGGAGGAGGATAAAGAGGAAGGGGGGATCTCAATATTTCTTTATTTTTAATAAAAATCTTTTATCTTAAGAAGAATAAAGATGCATAACATTAGTTCAAAGGGGGGGTCTTGTCGAAGCGGAGGCGAGCGAGTGAAGCGAGGGGCAAGTGGCAAACCACTTTCTTTCCCCTTTTCTTCCCTTCCCTTTCCTTTCCATTTCTCTTTTTTTTCTTCTCTTTCTTTTTCTTTCCCTTCCTTTTCTTTTCCTTTCCTTTCCTTTCCTTTTTTTTTCTTTTTCTTTCTTTTTCGGTCTTTTTATATCAGATGTGCATGAGGCGCATGAGGCGTACGCCTCTAGCATGCCTCATGAAAAAAGCGCTTGCACCTAAGACGTATGCCTCAAAGGTGTCAACACCTCTGGCATACGCCTCAGGGCGATTTGGGAGCACCTCGCCTGGAGACGTGCCTCCAGGCATATGCCTCCCACGCCTTTTAAAACATTGATATAGAGCAACCACCAAGGTTTGTTACTCAAGGGCAGGATGGTAAGGTATGCAGACTCAAGAATGCCATTTATGGACTTAAACAGTCTCCACATGCATGGTTTCGTACATTCAGTGAAGTGTGGTGAAAGAATTTGGCAAGAGACAGTGCCAAGTTGATCATCAGTATTTAGCTATGATTCGGGTGTTGGGAAGCTTTTGTTTGTGGTATAAGTAGATGACATTGATATTATTAGCAGTGACAGGTTGGGGATTGACAAACTGAAGACCTTTCTGCATGATCACTTCGAAACAAAAGATCTTGGTAAATTAAAATATTTCTTGGGGATAGAGCATAGAGGTAGAAAGATCTAAGCATGGTATTAATCTATACCAAAGGAAGTATATTCTTGACCTGTTAGAGGAAACAGGATTGTTAGGTGCCAAACCAGTTGAAACACCCATGGAACCAGATGTCAAGTTGAGTAGCAATGCAAGTGAGGAGTTTGAAGATTCTGGAAGGTACTGGAGGTTGGTAGGTGAGTTGAACTATCTAACCATTACTCGGCCAAACATATCATTTGTAGTTAGTGTGGCAAGTCAATTTATGCAGAATCCTCGAGTTCCACATTGAAATGCAGTTCTAAGAATTCTAGGGTACTTGAAGGAATCCAGGTCGTGGCTTGTGATACAAGAGTGGAGGAAGTCTTGAGATAGAGGGCTACACAGGTGCTGATTGGGCTAGTCCAATATCAAACAAGAGGTCTAGTACAGGGTATTTGTACCTTTCTTGGGGGCAATTTGGTGACATGGAAGAAAAAGAAATAGATTGTGGTAACGAGAAGCAGTGTTGAAGCTGAATATAGAGCCACGGCACATACTACATGTGAATTAGTATGCTTGAAGAATCTCTTACAAGACTCGGTTAATAGCCCTATGATGTTGTATTGTCACAATCAAGCTACAGTCCACATTTCTTCTAATCCATTTTTCCATGAGAGAACAAAACATATAGAAGTTGATTGTCACTTTGTGAGAGAGAATGTGCTCAATGGAGTGATAAGTACTGCATATGTAAACACAGGAAGTCAATGGGAAAACTTGTTCACTAAAGGGTTGAATCGGGGAAGAGTGGATTACATATGTAACAAGTTGGGACTATATGACATATACTCACCAGCTTGAGATGGAGTCGGAGTTGGCTATAAGGGGTAGTTTGGTCATTTTGTTTTATATTAAGAGTATGGTGTTTTGTCTTCTATATTCTAGTTTAAGAGTTATGTCCCATACTTAATTAGGGGCATAACTGTCTTTGTAATTTTAATTAGAAACATATAAATAATATCTGGTCGACTAGAGGGAGAACTTTCCTCTCTAGTTCAAACCAGTCTTTCCCTCCTACTTCTCTTCTCTTCTCTTCTTTCTTTCGTCTCTCTTTCTTCTCTGCTCATTTTCTCTGTTATTCTAGGGCTGAAACCAGAACAGATCTGAACTGTAACATTAATAAAATTTAGTCATTTATCAAAAAATAAATAAATTGTAGCAGCTTCCAGAGGCCCAACCTTCAAGCTGATAGGACCCTTCAAGATCTCACTGCAACGAATTTGCCAAGATTCCATGTTCCTCAATAGATCCAGGAGCAATTCTGTTTCTGGCAATTCAACACGAAGCTCCAACATCTATTGAACATAAAATGTTCATTTTAATCAGATCAAACAGGAGCATCCACCATAAATATGTTTGCCAAACAGAACTTCAAAAAAAAAAAAAGCTATACACCTCTGACTTTAACTTGTAAAGGACATCAATGTCAACTGCAGCAGACCTTTTCTCTGTGATGCATTGCCTTACACTTTCACTCCAAACCTAGAGATTGCAATAATGGATTCACATCAATAGAAACAGCAGTGTAAGATACAAAAGAAGAAAGAACATAGCTCAAAATATCAAGTTAAAGTGCAAAAAAAAAAACAAAAGAAAAGAAAAAAGAAAAAAGAACAAGGTATGGAAAGATGAGGGAGAAACAATTATGTAATAATTATATTAATGAAAGTGCACCCCTAAATACAGCATTTGTTTCCACCACACCAAGAACAAGTAATCATTGACATTCAATGATAAGAAGGTTCCATAATTTCACAAGTCATCATCATCTAAGCCTTGTCCTAACTGTATGGGGTTGGCTACATAAATCCCATTTCAACATTCTGCTCTGTTCAGTGCCAGTATCAATTGTTAAATTATGACTGCTCCATACAAGGACACAATTAAACAAACAAATTGAGAAGGCACGGATGCATCTCTTTTGTGCTGCTTTAAGAAGACATCTAAAATTTTAGCTCGTCCATCAGAAAGCTACCAGTTATACACAAAAAAGGTTTCATTTCAAATAAAAGAAGATGAGAAGTAACCAACCATAACAAGGCCTCTCTTTGAATGGACCATTATGCCCATTGGGGAGAGATTTCCATCCCATATTCCAGATTCATTTTGGTTTTTATTTAAAAAAAAAAATGAATAATGAACTACCCAAGCTGAGTTTTCAAGTAATTTCTATTGGAAGTAATACTTCAGTCCTTATTATGGATCATATACATGCTGCATAATGATTTGAGGGTATTTATGTAATTTTGTTATCATATTAAGAGAATACATTGGACACCATTCTAAGACCAAATTTTCTGGTTTTTTCTGCAGAGGATAGCATATTTGGAAGTGAATTTTTGTTGCTCCTGTGGCATCAGACCATCTTTGTATACCTCTAGTATACTCTTTTTTAATGTGTTAATAAAATTTTTTGTTGTCCACACAAGTATACTAAATAACTCCTTTTTCTATGTTTCAAACTGACAGCATAAGGGTAAAAAGGAAGGGAAAACCAACAGATTTTTTTTGTAACAAAGATTAGTAGGTTGATTGATCATTAACACTGTAAAATTGTTTAATAACAGTCAGAAACTAAAACAAGACAAAAAAAAAGGATAAAGGAAAACAGAAGCAAATTCATTACCACACTGGAGAAAATAAAATGGGAAACTAAAACCTTAATGAAACAGAGAATCACATGAATGGCAAGCATAGCACCATATAAACTGTTCTCGCTTTAAAGAAATATGGTACAAATTTTGCAAAGGAATAGGAGAGGGATCTCCTTGAAGACTGTTATTGGACTGGGTTTCCAATTGACTAAACAAAAAGGGGCATATACCTTAGCTGAAGAGATCTCTCCTGCTAACTTTGTACTTTCTTCTACATAGACTGGCAATTCACTAGCTCTACTGTATAACTTCCCCAAATGAGCAATCTAAAAAATAAGTCAGAGGATAGAAAGATATCAATCGTAGAAATTCAGATAGCAAGGCAAAAGGCAACAAAGATGGCAAAAATATAACACAACATTACAATCATTGAGAAAAATACTATCAGCCACTCAGCTGGGAAGAGGGGACAGAAGGAATATATGGTAGCATTTCTCAATAATCCAGGCAATATACAGAATTCATGAAAATAGCAAGAGTCTGGTCATCCAATATAATCTAAATAATAAAATACTTTATACAATCATTATATTCATGAAAAAATAAGAGCACTTAATATCATTCATCACACAACAACAATCAATAAAGCCTTTTTACCAACTATATGGGGTTGACTGCACAATTCCACTCAATCAAGGACCACCTCCTCAATCAAATTGTGAGCCATTAGGTCATTGTCCATTATCTTAACCCATACACATTTCAACCTCCCATAAGCTATTCCAAAATCATCAACTTGCAGTTGACCACTGAGAAGTGGTTTATAAGATGATTTTACATCTACATTATCATCCAACAAAAAATTTGAAAATTGGGTCTTCACGACCTTGTCATCAACGTAACATTCGATTTTATTGCCAATTAACGGCTCAAAAATTTTATTTACAAGGCATTGAAAGGTTGCCCCAGCATTTTTTAGTTCGAAGGGCATGACCTTGTAGCAATACAACCCGAGCTCAGTTATAAAGGCAGTTTTTTCTTCGTCGGCAAGGTCCATCCTAATCTAGTTGTAACCGGAATAGGCGTCCAGGAAGCTCAGCAACTCATGCCCTGAAGTCGCGTCCACTAGGTGGTCGATCTTGGGCAGCGGGAAGCAGTCTTTTGGGCAGGCTCTATACAGGTCGATGTAGTTGACGTACATGCGCCACTTGCCGTTGGCCTTTTTTACCAGAACTGGGTTAACTACCCAGCTCGGGTAATGGGCTTCCCTGATGAAGTCTGCCACTAGGAGCTTCCCAACCTCTTCATCGACTACCCTCCAGCTTTCTGGGGCGAGGTTGCACTTCTTTTGTCTAACTGGCCTGATTAAGAGGTCGGTATTCAATTTATGAGTTAGAATTTTGGAGTCTATCCTGGGCATTTCTGCCGCGGACCAAGCAAAAATATCTAAGTCTTTGAGTAAGAAGCTTACCAGCTGGGAGCGGAGGGGCTCGTTGACCGAAGCACCGATCTAGAGAGTCTTGGCCGGGTCATCGGTTGAGACCGGAACGTGGACCGTCTCCTCTGTTGGGGCAGTTCGCTCGTCGGCATATTCTACTGGTCGCTCAAGCTCGATATCAGCCGCTAGCTTTGCTTTCCCCTTGAGGGCAGCTACGTAGCACTTAAGAGATTCGAGTTGGTCACCTCGCACAACTCCTACCCCATAGTCCATTGGGAACTTCATCGCCAAATAGTAGGTGGATACTATCGCACATAGGACGTGCGTAATGGGTCAACCTATTATGGCGTTATAGGGAGGATTCATGACCACCAGAAACGCGTGCCCGAACCTCGCGATATTCAGCCACGTGCCGGCCTCTACGGGCACTGTGACTCGTCCGAGAGGTCTGACCTCCTCGCCGCTGAAGCCTACCAAGGGAGTGTCTGCCGGCTTTAGGTCACTTTGCTGTAGCTGCAGCTTATCGAAAGTTTCCTTGAACAGTATATCTGCCGAGCTACCTGAGTCCACCAAGATGCGCTTGACTTCGAAGTCGTTGAGCCTCAATTTTATCACTAGAGCGTCGTCATGAGGATACTGGATCCCACGCATATCATCCTTCGTGAAGTATATTGGTTCTTCAAGTCAAGGTCGCTTTGGCGGGTTTTACTCTTCATTTTCTAGCTCGCAGACTGAGGTCCGTCTGGCTGTCGATGTACACCCCGCGATGATGGACCCACCAGTAATCATGTTGATTACCTCGCGGATCAGTCTTTCCTTGGGTAACTATTTTGGTGGCTGCTCGTTCTGCCTGCTAGTCTCGGGGGCATTCCTTCTCTGGTCCCCCTGTCGGTCTGTTGGCCGATGTGCTTGGCCTCTCTCTTCTCGCTGTATAAAATTTTTCAAGTATCTGCAGCAGATGAACTCCTCGATCTCGTCGCGGAGGCTCCTGCAGTTTTCCGTGTTGTGCCCGTGGTCTCTGTGAAAATGACAGTAGACATTCTGATTCCTTGTTGCAAGATCTCCCCTCAACCTGGGAGGCCATTTGACGAAGGCGGAATCCTTAATGGCCATTAGGATTTCTCCTCACTTAGCGTTTAGCGGTGTGTAGTTTGTTCTTTCAACAGGTGGGGTCCTGGAGCGCCGACCTAACTTGCGAGTTCGCGAAGGAGATCGGCTCCCAGATTTGTTTCTTCCCCTGCTCGGGGACTTGCTCTTTCTTCTTTTGTGCCCGCCATTACCTGTGTCGACATTGTCTCTTTTCCTTTTTTTTGTCGGGTTGTCAGTCTTCTGGTTGATTTCCTCTTCGGTACCGATGAACTGATCGGCTAGCTTGGGGAATTCGGTGATGTCCTTTGGTTTATTGGCCACTACATGCCATTTAAACTCCCTATGGGTTATTCCTTTCTTAGCTGCCGTGAGTCTTACCGCCGGGTCTAGGTCTGGGATCTGCAGGCAAGTGTCGTTGAAGCGCTTAATGTAGCTTCTAATCAACTCTCCCTCTCTCTGAACTACGCTGAGAAGGCTTTCCTACGACCTCGGGCATTTCTTGCTGGTGATGTAGTGCGAGGTAAACAAATCTGCGAACTGTGACCAGCTTTTGATCGATCCCGGCGCGAGATTCCGATACCAGGTCCGAACTACCCCTTTGAAGGTCGTGGAGAAGGACACACACATGCAAGACTCATCAGCCCCATCTAGGTGCATCTAGGACTGGAAAGAGTCCGCATGGTCGTTAAGATCGAAGGACCTGTCATACTTGTCGAAGGGAGGCATCGGGGTCGCTAAGAGCTCGAAAGACAGGGGAGACGACCTGGAAAGTAGGGGAGGAACGGCCTTTGTAGCTACCGATCACGCTTCTTCCTTACCTTTGGCTTGCTCTTCTTGTTGGTTCGGCCTCGCTAGCTGGCTGTTCTGAGCCGAGGTACAGCGTACCTTCCGACGCCTCCGTTGTTGCCTCTTTACTGGCTCAACATTGGTGTTGTTGATTTCGGTGTGCTCCGGTACCGCCCTGTCGCGAGGCAACTCCTAGTTCCTTATGGGATTCTGGGGCTGGCTATCACGGACGGAGAGTCCCTGTCTTGAGTTCGCACCTCGAACCCCGAATTGGATACCTGCTAGCGAACCGTCGTTTTCCTGCTGTGAACGCCGAGGAAGATTGCCCTGTTAGGCTGAGTATCCCCGGACCTGTTTCCGAGGTTCCCTTGTGAGGCAGGTGGAGTAATCTGACCGTCTCTCCTCCCACGAGGTGAGACCTGACTCCTGGGAGGAACTAAGACTTGGGAAGTCTCTTCGCCTCGGTCGGGAGATCGGATGATATCTTGGTTAACCCGAGGCCAGTTCTAATTCCATTGGGCCCCTAGGTGCCGAGGTGGAACCGGCTGCTAGTTCTGCGGCAGTGGAGGGAACTGATGGTGGTACTACTGGTAGAAGAAATACTGTCGGTACTGTTGGAATTGCTGAACCTGCTGCATCTGGATCTGGATAGCCCGGACGCACTGCACCAAGTCGTTGAACTGGGACAACCCGACTCCGGGGGGAACCATAGAGGGCTCAGAAAAGGTTGCGCCTACCACTGGGGGAAGTGGGGCGTTCACCTATGTGGTGTTCAATGGCACGGTCAGCGTTGGAACTCCAGTCGCAGTAAGCGAGATGGTGAACTGGCCGATGCACACTGAAGGGAGTTGGGGTTGTCCCCTGGAGACGTTCATCTCGCTGCTTTGCTCGGCGTGACTGGAAGATGCCATTGACGTAAGAGTAAGGTTGATGACTATAAAAAAGGAGATGACTTTTCGGTCGGTTCCCACAGACGGCGCCAATTGATGTAGCGCGATCTAACTACTCCTAGATGGAAGGTGATCTGGCTTCCAATCGAACAGCAAGCTAGAAGAATCTGCAAGATAGCGGATCAAAGAACCCGGGGTGGCTAACCCGGCGAGGTCGCTCCAATGCTTAAGTCAGTGTACTGTGGTGTGAGCTGAATAGTTTGAGAGTTTGAGAGTTTGAGAGATAGAGAGCTAGAGAGTAGAAAAATCACGCATACCTAGGCCCTGGAGGGGTTGTTGCTCTTATATAGTTGAGCTCTCGCGGGTTTCGCGGATCGGTTCCGGGATCTTCGTCCTGAGGGGATCCATTTCCGCTTTAATCGGGGAGTAGCGTATCAGTTAATAATTTATCAATTCCGCTTGATCTGTGCGGGGAGAAGATTAGGCCGGCCGTTATGCGGCGTGATCCCGTGAGGTTCAGAGTCTACTGGAGAAACTTCCGAAGTCGTTACGTGGCGGTTCGAGTTGGTAACCCCAAGCTGATACTTCGGCTCTTTAGTTCCGAACTGGATTGAATGCCGAGGTGCCCCGACGCCGAGGTGACTATGCCGAGGTGACCGAAGACCCGAGCTCAAACATTGCAAACTAGGCTTGCTAGGCTGAGATGTCATCCCTTAGTCAGGTTGTGTCCACGTGTCCCCTTCTCTCTAGGTCGCACCAAATCACCCTTCATTAGGATTCAATTTGGAAGTTTGGGAGGTAAAGGCTATAGCAAGTTCTCTAGAGTGTTCCATGTCTTATTGGCTTTTAACCTACTTGGGTCTTCCGTTAGGAGCTAATCCAAAAGAAAGTCGGCTCTAGTATCCAATTGTGGAAAAGTTTGAAAAGAGGTTGGCTTCTTGGAAAAAAAGTTACATTTCAATAGGGGGTAGAGTGACCTTGATTAGGGCGACACTTGCTAGTCTTCCGATTTATTTTCTTTCTGTATTCAACATACCCTCAAGGGAAGCCAAGAAGCTAGAAAAGGTGATGAAGGATTTCTTGTGAGAGCCAAGGGAAGAGAAGAAGGCTCATTTGATTAAGTGGGAGCTAGTCAGCAGGAGTAAGGAAGAAGGGGGATTTGGAGTTGGAAATCTAGTTCTTAAGAATGAAGCTCTACTAGGGAAGTGGCTTTGGAGATGGTCGTTAGAGAGAGAGAGGTTGTGGCACAAGGTGGTGAATAGTATTCATGGCCATTTGCAGAACGGTTGGAAAGCCGGGGTATCTCGATGGACGACTCTTGCAACACCCTGGAAGGCCATTCACGGAATTCTACCACAGTTTCTCAATCTGGTCAGGTATGATGTTAATTCTGGAAGCAATATTCTTTTTTGGGAAGACATTTGGGTGGGCAACCAACCTCTTAAAGACCTTTTTCCCTCTCTTTACTCTATTTCCCTTTATAAGGAAGAGCCGATTTCCAGTTTTATTTCCTCCTCAGCTTCTTCTGTGGCCCTAAACTGGGATTTTGGTTTCCTTAGAGAGTTATGTGATGATGAAAGTGCTTGTGTTTCAAAACTATTTTCTTCACTTGAGTCTATTTGTTTAGATCCCCTCAAACCTGACACAAGAATTTGGACCCCTAACCCGAAAGGTTTTTTCACTTGCTTCTCTTTCTTCAAGTCCCTTTGCCCCACTTCTGCACCTCAGAACTTCCCAGTTAAAAGAATTTTGGACTAGGCCCATTCCCCCAAAGATTGTTGTTTTTTGTTGGGAAGTTTATTATGGTAAGATTAATACCTTTGAAAACCTACAAAAGAGGAGACCAAATTGGTGCTTATCCCCTAATTGATGTGTTCTTTGTAAATCTCAGAATGAGGACTGTCACCACTTACTGATCTCTTGCTCTACCATCTGATAGTAGCTTGCTGTTTAGTCCGTCTATCGTTGAATGGCACACAAAGAGAGGGAGAATTATGTGGAAGTGCATAAGAGCAGCTTTGTTGTGGACAGTTTGGGAAGAAAGGAACACCAGAATCTTTAGTGAAAAAGAAATGAGCTTCTCGGAAGTTAAAGAATGTATTCTGACAAGGGCAATTCAGTGGCTGAAAACTCTAAAGCTCTTTGATGCATACTCTTTTGATGACCTATGGAGAAGCTGGTTAGCAGTGGCTAATACTTCTACCAGGAAGGACAGACATGGGGTTGAATGGATGCCACCAGGGGAGGAGTTTATCAAGCTGAACTTTGATGGAAGTAGCCGAAGAAATCCAGGACCTTCAGGCATAGGAGTGCTGAGAAACAAAGATAGTAGCATTATATCTTTGTACTCAAGTCCTGCAGTTGTCGGAGACTCCTTAAGGGCCGAATTACTTGCTGCTGTACAAGGAATCCAGCTTGCAAATCGGCTAGACATAGAGCATCTGATTATTGAAGGGGATTCCCAGGTGATAGTGGGTTGGCCGAAGGATCCGGGCACTGTGATTTGGGGTTTTAGAGATCTTCTCAAAAAGGTTAAATGGTTAACAAGGAATATGACAATCAGAGTTCAGTGGGTAGGCAGACCAGCAAACTCAATGGCTGATTCACTTGCAAAACAAGGGGTTCTCCGGAATACTTTATTTTGGGCTACTGTGTAATTTCTTTTGTACTTATAATTCTGTAACTAGTGTTAAAGGAAAGGTCACATCCCGTGCCTTTCCATGGGTTGCATGTAACTCTTATTTGCTGGTTTAATAAAATTTTACTCATTTATCAAAAAAAGAATGGGCAATCCCCACCTATTTTAAGAAGGCTGAATAGGTTTCTCTATACTGGAGATTGGGAGCAACACATGGGTGAAATGATTCAAGAAGCCTTGCCTTTTGTTATTCAGATTATAAGCCAGTGTTACTGAGACAGTTTGTAGTGGTTTCAGGCCCAAGACCATTTAAATTTGAAAACATGTGGTTGGACCATCCAGACTTTCTGGATTGGGTGAAAGAGAAATGGGGAGGGATGCAAATGGAGGGGTCTGCCGGTTTAAAGATGGTTAAAAAACTGCAGCTGCTTTAGGAGGAAATAAAGAGGTGGAATGTTAACTGTTTTTGGAAATGTGGGAATCAGGAAAAAGGAATTTTTTAGACAAAATGGCTAGATTAGACAGGTTGGAGGAAGTGGATGATCTATCAAGGGAGGAAAGAGTGCAAAGAGAAAGGTTGGAGTTTGACTTGAAAAGCTTAATACATAGAGAAGAGGAGAGCTGGATACAAAAGTTCAGATTGACTTGGCTGAAAACAAGTGACAAAAACAGTGTTCTTTCATGCCTATGCTAGTATGAGGAGGAGAGGAAACTTTATCAAGAATTCAGATGGGGGTAGATAGTGGAGTATTGGAATGAAATTCAGGAGAATGTGGTTGGTTTTTATAAAAGCTTGTATACTTCAAGAGTTTGGAATTGGATGTCTCTAGTCCCAAGAAGCTGAGTGAAGCTTCAGCAACCTGGATTGAAAATGAATTCAGGTTGGAGGAGATCAAAGAAGTCTTAAAAGACATAAATGGGGATAAAGCACTGGGGCTAGATGGTTTCAACTTTGCTTTTATTAAAGCATGTTGGAACACACTGGAAAGAGATTTTGAGCTGCTAATTCAGGAATACCATAGGGAGAGAAATTTGGAGAAGTCAGTAAATGCCATTTTTACCTCTTTGATTCCAAAAAAGGAGGGAGTCGTGGAATTGAAGGATTTTAGACCAATAAGTTTAATCAGCAACCCATACAAGTTGCTGGCTAAAGTTTTATCAAAGAGATTGAGGACAATGCTGCATGAGGTTGTTGGGGAATCTCAAATGGCGCTTGTGGAAGGCAGATATTGGATGGAGTTTTAGTGGAAAGCAAATGCAGTGATTCCAGATCAAGGAGTAGGAGACCAGGCCTGGTAAAGTAAGATTGACATTGAGAAAGCTTATGATCAGGTGGAGTGGGGTTTCTTAGAGTAAATTCAAAGGTTAATGGGTTCCGGAGAAATTTGGAGATCTTGGATGTATGCATGCATGTCTACAGTCTCACTCTATTCTTCTAAATGGTGTATCCACGGAGTTTTTCAAGCTTCTAGGAGTTTGAGACAAGGAGTATCTCCAATGCTATTTGTCTTGGTTACGGAGATATTGAACCTCCTCTTGTTGAGAAGTAGGCAAACGGGTTTAATTGAGGGATTTAAGGTGGGAAGGAATGGTCCATGTATCTCTCATCTGCAGTATGCAGATGATACCTGACTTTTCAATATGCCTCACTGGAACAAGTGTTAAATCTGAGGGCAGTTTTGGAAATTTTTGAATTGTTAACAGGATTGAAGGTTAACCTCTCAAAAGTCAAGTTTTTCTATGGGTAACAGCTTTAGAAAAGTGCATCTCCAAAGAAATGTTGTTGAAGAAGGTTTCATCTGCAATGACTTGAGATGTAGTCTTTGTAAAGTGGAACTCAGACAGACATTTGTTTCTGCATTGCAAGTTTGCTTCAGAAATTTGGAGCTATTTTTTGAAGGCCCTGAATTTAAGTTCGTGCATGCCTGCCTCAGTGAAAGCCTTGCTGGAGGAATGGCACATATCCGGGTTGACTAAGAAAGGGAAAGTCTGCTGGTCCTCCATCCCTTTGGTAATTCTGTGGGCGGTGTGGCTGGAAAGAAACAACAAAAATTTTGAACACAAAGTTTGAGGATGGCCTTTTTTGAGGTCCAACTTGTTAGCTAATTGTACAGCTTCTCATTGTACAAAGGACCTTTTGCTTAAAAAAAAAAAAAACTCTCAAAAAGTGTGTTGATTGGAGTTGGAGATATTGAATAGGAAGTTTTGTTGGATTGTGCCGATGCTTTTGAATGCAGAATTGGTGAGCTCCTTGTCACTTATTTGGGAATGCCAACAGGAGGGGCTTCAAACTCAGGTGCTTTGTGGAGGCCAATTGTGGAGAGAGTTGAAAGAAGGTTGGATGGATGGAAAGCAAAATATCTCTCGCTGGGAGGGAGAATAACTTTAATTAAAAGTGTCCTCTCAAGCTTACCAACCTATTATTTGTCATTGCTGAAGATCCCATCTCAAGTTGCTGAAAGAATAGAGAAGTTTCATAGAGATTTCTTAAGGGAGGGTGTGGGTGGGGGAGGAGGGGGCAAGAAATTTCGTTTGGTGAAGTGGGACAAGGTCTACAGACCAAAGAAGAAGGGAGGTCTAGGGATTAGAAGAGTGAGAGTTTTTAACAGGGCCTTGTCGGGGAAGTGGTTATGGAGGTTTGGGCTAGGGAGAGAGGAGGAATCATTGTGGAGGAGGGTGGTGTGAGGAAGTATGGGGTGGCAAGGTTTGGCTGGGAACCTAAAGAGGTAAGGTCCTCACATAGGGTGAGTGTGTGGAAAGGGATCATGAGTTTAAATAGGGAGTTCAGAAGTCTAACAAGCTTTTCAGAAGGAGGTGGCTCAAGAATTAGGTTTTGGGAGGATGATTGGTATGGGATTGGCAAATTGAATGAGTTATGCCCAAGATTGTATAAGCTGGCTGAGGCTGACATTACTATTAGCGGTTTCTATGAAAGAAGGGGAAATCAGTTGATTTAGAGCCCAAAATTCAGGAGACCTTTGCTGGACAGAGGTGGAAGAATGCAATTCTCTGTTGGGGAAGCTAGAGGCAGTAAACATCCCTTCTCAAACGAGGGATGAACTATAGTGGAAGGAATGCTCAAACAGAAAATTCACTGTGAAATCTTGTTATTTAGCTCTAAGTAGAAGCAGTTCAGATTCAAACCAGTTAGGAGTGTGGGGAAACCCAGTTCCCCCAAGGATTTAAGCTTTTGCATGGCTGGTTGTGACAGACAGCATATTTTTTTATCAGTAAACATGTATTTTATTAAAATTCAGATTGTAAGCAGTTTATACAACTTGGTGATGGGACTGTTGATCTCCTTTAATCACTCTATTCTCTCCCTCATTACAGTGCAGCCCAAAATAATTGCTGTCTCAATGCCCCTGTTTTGCTAAGCCATCAGCTAGCCCATTTGCACTTCTTCGGGCCCATTTAAATTCAGCCTCAACCTCCTTTGCAATCTTCTCCACTTCCCTGATCACATGTTTAAACATCCATGGGGTATGGCTTCTGTTTGTTGCCCATGAAATTACTACTTTTGAGTCCCCTTCCACTTCAACATGTCTGTATCCTAGCTGTTTGGCTAGCTTTAACCCTTGTAGTAATGCCAATAGTTCAGCCTTCAACGAGTTTCCGATGCCAATCAGTCCTGAGAAACATACCCAATATCCTCCTTCCAGAGTTTCTTAATACTCCTCCTATTCCTGTGATGCCCGGATTTCCAAAGGAGCACCCATCAAAATTCAGCTTTACTTTATTGCCTTCTGGTGGTTTTCACTCCAGCCTTACTTTATCTCTTACTCTCGAAGATTGTGCTACTTCAGACCATGTTCTTAGAATGTCTATGACTAAGAAGACTTGAAAGCTATCCAAGGGTTTTACCCAATGGGCTACTTTCACCTTGATACTATCAATCACTTCCTCTATTGTTCTACTTTTTTCCAAGAAAATTCTGTTGTTCCTCTCTTCCCATATTACCCAGCAAATTGCTGGCTTTGTTTCTTTCCACATTACCATCCCTCTTTTCTTTCGCTGTCTCAAGAATATATGGTTGGAGAGTCCAGCCAAAGAGAGTACAAAAGAAATCCCAAATTCGATGCACAAAAGAACAGGATATCATTAAATGAGAAAGGGTCTCACCACTTTCCTTACACAATGAACACACATGAGGAGAAAGGCAAATATAGGGCCTTCTTTTCTGCAGCATATCGCAAGTGTTTACCTTACCAAGGAATATTTCCCAGCAGAAGGCTTGGATCTTCGGGGGAATACGCTTGCACTAAATTTCTTTCATAGGGAAAACCCCACCTAGAAGGTTGGGCAAAGCAAGTACTTTGAAGAAAGAGGAGCAAGAAAAGAGGTCGTCTGGAGAGCCTATCCAAATTCTAGAGTCTTCCAGCGAAAGGTCCAAGTGGATTTGCCCTAGGAGGTCCAGCAATCGGATTAAAGACTCACACTCATTTTCCCTTAGTCCCCTTCTAAAGCCCAAATTCCAGTTCACACCATTTGGGCACGGTGTTCCCAACATGGATATAGCTTCCCCCTTGAGGTTAGATAACGCAAAGAGATAAGGAAATTAGTCTTTTAGTGGGGTTTCCCCTACCCATAGATCTTCCCAAAACAGAATTTTATTACCTTGTCCCACATCGAACCAGATGGAATTGAGGAAAGTAGGGTAGACTTCATGAATTGCTTTCCAAGGAGAAGTTGAAGAACTGTGAGGGGAAACTTTTGCATCCTAGCCATTTCCGACCACCCCATGAATGCTCTCAATCACTTTGTGCCATAGTTTGTTGCCCTCAAAGGGAAACCTCCAAAGCCATACCTAGTAGTGTTGTGTTCCTTAAAAGGATGTTCCCAATTCCTAAACCCCCTTGTTCCTTAGGTTTGCTAACCCACTCCCACTTGACCAAGTGGTCCTTCCTTTCCTCTCCTGGGTCCCAAAGGAAATCTCTCATATACTTCTCTAAGCACCTTGCCACCTTAGAAGGGATTCTAAAGGTTGAAAGGAAATAGGTGGGGATGTTTGCCAGAGTGGCTCTAATCAAGGTTATTCTTACACCCAAAGAAATATAATTCCTCCTAAGGGTAGACCTAGGTAACTGATAGGCCAGCTTCTGATCTTGCACCCCAAGATCTCTACAAATCTTATTAGTTCTCCTTCCTCCAAATTGAACCCTACAATTCCGCTTTTGGTCCAATTTATCCTCAGCCCTGTTACTCCCACAAAATTATTCAGCAGCACCCTCAAATTTTCCACCACTTCCTCATTGTTTCCTTCACAAAAAAATATGGTGTCATCTGCAAATTGGAGATGGGTAACAATCACCCGATTTCTACCTACCCTCCAACCTCTAATAAGGCCTTGAGCATCAGCAGCTTTTGCCACCATTCTGCTTAACACTTCTGCCACTAGGTTAAACAAGAATGGGGATAGGAGGTCACCTTGCCTAATTCCTCTCCTGGACGGGAAGAAGTCCTTTGCTGTACCATTGATTAGGACTGTGGATCATTTGAAATCAAGAGGTTTCAGTACGGCTAGTAGATGTTGTTTATGCAAAAAGCAGGAGAACATCAGACATATGTTTTTTCAGTTGCAAAATTTCTGATTTCCCGTAGAGATTGTTCACCGCAATGTTTGGGGTATCTGATTTCTCCAAACTCAGCTTTAGAAATTTTTTCTTCATGGTCAAAGTTAAGAGGTAGCAAGAAGGCAATCGTGATTTGGAGCTGCATTCCATCTGCAATCTATTGGAATATTCAGAAGAAGAGGAATAGAAGAATTTTCAATGACAAATACAGTAGCATGGACAGGATAGTAGCTGCTGTTAGCAAGTTGGTGGCTGATTGAGTTATGGTTCATCCAGAATCCAGTCAACTTGACAAGGACATGGAGAAAATTTAGGAGAAGTTTTGAGATTTCAAATGTGTATTATGGAAAATTTATATTGATTCGACAACATCTTATTTTTATTGTAAATGGATGATGCACTGTCACCATCAGCTTGTATTTTTCTTTTATGTTAATGAATTTGTCATTTTTACCTTTCAAAAAAAAATTTCTAGATAGTAGGGGCATAATGTTTTACCATTAATAATACTTCTTTAAATATTGCCTATCAAAAAATGGACAAAATAATATTTTTTAGAAGATAAAAAATATAATATTGCTGATCAAAAAATGGACATAATAATGAGACAGTTGAAGTAAAACTTCTTTGCACAGAATCAGTGCTGAGAAAAGAAATTGTATAAATGAAGTGATGAGATAAATCTTTTATTACCGAGACATGTGAACTTATTGAAAGAGCAGATTCTATTTCTCCAACCAATATTCTTGCATCTTCTGCATAGGCCTGTATGGAGTAATTCCAAAAGTCACATAAAAGCAAGTTTGCAAATTGATTGTGATGACACTTTGAAATTACCCAAATATTCAAACTTTTTAACCTTCAATTTAAAATATCCAGGCTCATTACAAGGCAATGGATCATAATTCAGCAAATTCTCGACAAATCCCAAGGACACCTTCCCTATATCATTCTTGCAATGATGTAAACAGGTCTCAACTTTAGAAAGGCAATTTATTACTTCTTCTGCCCACTTCCGAGCTTCAATCAAATTCTTTGCCATGTTCCGAACCTACATGTCAAAGTTTTTTGCAGAGATGCATAGAAGAAACCAATAATCCATTGAAGCTTCAAACTTACAACAAAAGAGTAGCACATCAATTGAGCAGCCAATGCATACCTGGTCCATTTCAGAACCCCCCCAAAGAAATTGTTCAGCATCCTTTAGTGCATTAACATAAGCAGCAGAGGAAAATGGGGCCTGTAGGATCTTATGGGAGTTCAATACCCATTGTTCTGCAAGTTGCACATGAGTAGCATGGCCACCTCTTATCTGCATACATTAATTGATATTAATAGTAAAAAGAAAGTTCTATAAAATAGTTGTAAGGCCAGCTATGTTGTATGGAGTGGAGTGTTGGACAGTCGAGAAACATGTCCAGAAAATGAATGTGGCAGAAATGTGAATGCTAATGGATATGCCTTTAAATAGAATGGATTGGTGAAACAGGATTCATGTAGCCGACCCCATATAATTGGGATAAGGCATGGATGATGATGATGACGATGACCTATGTTACATGGACTTGGGCAAAGCTGCCTAGGTATCAAGTGCAACTGTGCAAGTATTCCTCTAAGTTGGATTTGCCTGACCTCGAAATCTTGTAATAGAGGGACTGGCTAAAATTTATCTATAGGCTAATTGAACAATAAATATTAATTGTTTGATTATGCAAGTACTCTACATTTAATTTAGCAACATTCCACTATTGATATCCAAAATTGAAAGCACAAAAAACAAAAGCAATGAAAAAATAAATCAGATTGTGACAATTAAAAAATGATAACATAATAGTGTAAAGAAATTCTACATTTTATGAGGGTTAAGGAACATTCTTGGTTGAGCATATATTCATGCCTTAATTTCTAATATCTTTTATTTGTTTAGACCATATAAATTAATAATTTATGTTGAATATGTATCCTTAATTGCATACATACCCATTTACCCAATTCATCAAAATCTTGCATTTGGAAAAGAGACAGTTTTGAAAAATCTGACACAACCTATACCAGTGTAGTGCCATGTCCGAGGCATGTACTTGGAGTAAAATGATGAGTCCAGATGCCAATAGACCAATACCAACTTTCTACGGTTAAAGTATGTAGGTATATTATTGATATCAAAAAGCTACAAGAGAGAAAGCACCTAAACAAATCAGAAGCTACAAGAATAAGCATTACACCTTTTAGTTAGTGCTATACAGAGATATATATATATAGAAGTGTAGATGTAGAGTGAAAGTTTTCTTGGACTAAAATTACCCTTTATTTCTTTGTTTGAGAAAGGGTATAAAAGTCATTTTATTATAGTTTTAATGACAGCTATAATGGCTACTAAAATGACCATATTTGTGTATTTACTCCAAATATGGTCATTTTAGTAGCCATATAAGGGTTTAAAATGCACCTTCAGTTGTTACTTTCCACCTCATTTAATCCCCTCTTATTAAATATTATACTTAAGGTATTAACTCCATTTTCTTCTATTAAATCCTATATTTATGTTATTTTTCACTAATAAATGTTACTAATTAGATCTATATCAATATTTTTAACAATATAGACCCATATATCTTAAAACTAACTCAAAAACAAAATCATTCCTTATCCAAGTGGTGGCTAAGCAATTCAACCATCCGAATCAAATTGATCAACCTATGAAGTCATAGTTAGGTAATTAAAATAGAAATAAATATAACAATACAAAAATGTAGAAAACATTATACATATTTATGATATATTTAATAATCAAATTAAAAAATAAGTTTAATAAACAAGAATTATTTTTATTCATAATGAAAATGAAATACATAACTTATAACCAATGTTTTAAAACACGGAGGCATGACACGATGCGTTCCACTACCTAGAGGCGTGAGGCGTAGTTCAAAATGCAAGAGGCGTAAGCCTCTTTAAGAAGGGGGGGTTAGTAGGAGGAAGGGGAGGAGGATGAAGAGGAAGGGGGATCTCATTTTTTTTCTTTATTTTTAATAAAAATCTTTTATATTAAGAAGAATAAAGATGCATAACAGTAGTTGAAAGGGGGGTCTTGTCGAAAAGGGAGCGAGGGGCAAACCACTTTTCTCTTTTTTTCTTCTCTTTCTTTTTCTTTCCCCTCCCTTTCTTTTCCTTTCCTTTCCTTTCCTTTTTTTCTTTTTTTCTTTTTTCTTTTGTTTCTGTCTTTTTATATAACATTTGCATGAAGCACATGAGGCGTACGCCTCTAGCATGCCTCATGAAAAAAGCGCATGAGGCGTACGCCTCAGAGGTGTCAGTGCCTCTAGCATACACCTCAGGGTGTTTTAGGAGCGCCTAGCCTGGAGGTGCACTTCTAGGTGTATGCCTCCCACGCCTTTTAAAACACTGTTTAGAACTGACAAAAAATGAAATTATTTTACTGTTTGGTAAAGATCGGTAGTTCAACTTTTGGGGCAAATGTGTTAACATTTGCTCTCATATATATAAATAATAATAATTAATAAAATATATAATGCAAAATTGAAAAAAAAAACATAAATTTTGCAAAACAACATTTAGGTATATGTATAATATCATATTAAACAAAAAGTGTGAAATGTGAAATTTATTTTTAACAAAAAAAAAAGTTATAGAAAAATGTGAATACATCTATAGTTTTATAAGATTGTGGAACTTTCTTTTGATTAAAATACTCATTTTTCTTTAATTTAACCCCCATTTAATTGTGAGTCTTAAATTATAAATTGAACTACTACTTTTTCACCCCATTCAATTCCCTCTATTTAAATCTTATAAATTTTTTTTTTATAAATGAACAAAAAAATATACCCCAAAAAGATAAAACATTACAAAAAGAAGAGTTTAGCCAAGCAGGTAGGCCTGTCAATGATACTTGAAACTTCACAACTCGATCCAATTATCACATATTTGGATGATGTGTTTATGTAATCAGATTTGGATTTTGCAATCTACATCCGATTAACAAAAAAAAACAAAAAATAAAAATACATAAAGTTTATAGAAAATTTTGGATACATTATTGTTGTCATTATCATCATCTAGAATTGCCACGTGCAAAGCACGTGCAACACTTACTAGTATATATATACACACACTACAACACAACAGTCTAGAAATTTTCTCCTTTTTCTGAATTTTTTATTTTTTATTCCATGTCATTTTTTAAACAGCCAATGAGATGCTTTCCCTCCCCATAAAAATTACCTAAAATCTCTCTCTCTCTCTTCATCCCACACGTTCTCAATAACCTAAACAATATCCTCTCCTAAACTACCTCCTCCACTTTCTCCTAAATTATCTCTAATTCCTATTTATCTCCTGAATTATATCTAATTCCTATTTATCTCCTGAATTATCTCTAATTCCAATTTATTACCTAAATTATCACAAATTCCTATTTATCTTCTCCCCCACTTTTTATCTATATGTATCTAAAGAATGTTTGAATTAAAAATTTTAAAAATATTTAAATATTCTAACGAAATTATATAATAACTTTAAAATATTTATTAAAAACACAAAAAATAATAATTATAATAGATTTAAAAATATTCATATTATTAAAAATTTTATATTTTTACAAAATTCATCACGAAATTATGTACTAACATTATAAATTATGATTTTCCGAATTATTCAATTTAAATGTTATTAAAATAATACAATTTAACATTAAAAATTAAAGTACTATTTAAATATTTCATAACTGAATATTTTAAATAACAAAATACTAAAAATAGCTAAATAATTATATAATAAAGTAATAAACGTTATATAATAACTTTAAATGAAATAAATTTCAAATAACGAAAATTTATAAATACTTTATATATTATTTCAATATTTAAATAAATAAGTATTTTAAATAACGAAATATTTAACATAACTAGATTTTAAATAGTTAAAAAAATGAGAATATGTAATAAATTCAAATTTTTTCTTAAAAGTAGAAAAATAATTAATTATAATATAATAATCAAATTCATAATAATTTAATATTTTACAAAATTATGTAATAATAGTATAAATAAATTTTATGGATGATTAAATACAACAAATAATTAATATTTTAAAATTTAACTAATGATATTATTTAAATAACTAAATAATATTGTAAATAACTGATTTCACTTATATCAATTAATAATTCTAGAAAATAACTTTCAAAAAAATTAATATTTATTAATACTAATTTGAAAATATTAATCTATATTTATCTATACTATAATTAATATTTATTGTTATTTTAGTAATTATTTATTGTGTTTTTTGATAAATATATTTTCAATAATTAAGTATAAGTTTATTTTTGTTTTGTTATTTAATAGAAATTTTTCAATAATTATTGGAAATTAAACTACTATTATTTAACTTTTTAAATTTAATTTATTGTATTTATTGTATTTTTGTTATAATTTATTGATTAATATTTATTAGAGATTAAACTTTTATTTGATATTACACTGTTTCTTGACTAATTAAATATTTTTTAATATTTATTCTATTTTCGTAATTATTGTATTTATTGCATTTTTATTAGTTATTTATTGAATTTTCATTATCAATATATTTTCAATAATTGTGCATTTTTTCTATAAATTTTCAATAATTATTGGAGATTAAACTATTGTTATTTATTAGAGATTAGACTATTAATTTAGCTGAAATTAAGAGTGTTCATGGGTTGGTTCGACTCAGTTATAGGTTGTTTGACCCACCAAATTGACTTAGTCAGGTTTGGGAGTTGGTCACCTGAAACCGATTGACCATTAATGAAAATCGGCCAACTCGGGTTATATCGGTTTAGGTCAATTTTTGGTTGGGTTGGACAGTTCAAAAGATTTAAACTAAAAAATTAAATTTAAATTAAAAAATTAGGACTTTTTGCAAAATAAATGACAAAGTTGTTAAATTTACAAATTCAGTTATGTTTAGAAAGATATGACCAAATCAGTGAGCGGGACAAAATTTAAAAATTTGTGGACAAAATTACCCTTAATAAAAATAAATAAAAAAGAAAGCTAGGCACTGCCGATAGTACGTTAGTACCCACCTTTACGTTTCCTGATCAAAACCCTTTCCCTTCCCTTACTCTCTCTTTCTTTGAGTTTGGTAAACAACTATTGTGTCTACAACGAAAATGAGCTACCGAGGAAGAAGTCTGTGAACTGTAATGATGAGATGGATTCAACGGTGGCACCAAAACTACTTAACTGTGCAGCTTTGGAAAGCTCAAAGTTGCTGCTCTCTTCTACAGTCATTTTCGCAGAAGACTCTCCAATAACAGATCAAATCAATTGAAGAAAAACTCGGATACAGGTTATCAAGGTAGATCTTTCCAAAGCAAAAGCATTTAGAAAGAAGATTATGATCGTCTTGTTCAAGGGATTATTGTCAAAATATTGGCACCTGAGATTATTGTCAAGAGATTTGGCACTGGGTTGATTGGCAATCATCCATGGATCAATCGATAATGGAGTAAACAATGATTCTTCAAACGTTCAAAGACCTTGGCTTTACAAATAAGTGGGGTTATTGGAAGAGTTTCTTTGATTAATTGTACTGCTCTCTCCCATTCTACTTCTTTCAAGAAACAAGAAAGTTGATGGCAGCAATGGAGGTAGAAGAAGAAGAAGAAGAAAGTGAGGGTAAGACAAAGAAGAAAAGAGGTGGGGACCAGTGGTTTGGATACTCTGTTTCGGTTTGAGGGTAGAAGATGTGGTTGAATTCTGTTTTGTTTTGATTTTCAGTGGGGTTTGGACCTGGCCTTGGGTTAGTTGAAAAGTGGAAAGATGGGAAGGAGGAGGAAAAGGAGGAGAGAGAGAGAGAGAGGAAGCTTGCTCCACGGCCCTTGTTGTGGCATTCCAAGGAAAGAGACAATGACCAGTACCTTTGGCTTGACGTGCAAAATTTAAGAAAGGGTAATCTGGTCCCTAAAAAGAAACTTTTTGTCATTACCACTTTTTCGTAATATATTTGTAAGCGTATCTGATTTTGATAATTCAACAAATTTTTTTTAATTTTTTTGTAAAAAACCCAAAAAAATAGTGGCATTATTAAAAAATAATTTTAAATTTATATTGTAAAATATTTTAGACTTAAGAAATATGAGAATTTTCCTACTTCCCATATTAAAAATATAAAATATTAATATATATCTAGGGTCAAGTCGTTCAATTATGGCTGATTTACAAATGACCAAAGTGAAGCCAATCCAACCTGGTTAGGTTTGGAAATTGTTGAAGCAAAGCCGAGCGGAAATACTAGAAAACTGACTAACTCGGGTCGAGCTAGTTGGATTGGTTGGTTTCATTAGTTTGATGAACAACTCTGGCTGAAATTAATTATTGTTATTTTTGTATTGTAAAAAAATTATTAAAAGTAGTATATAAATTATAAACAAGTATTAATTATTTAAAAAGTTAAAAATATAAAACAATTGTATACTCTTATGTGTTTCTATTATTTAGCTTTCGCTTAACAAATCTCGTACATCGCACGGGTAACCGGCTCCCCGCTAGTACTATCTATTTATCTTCTGAAAATGGAATTTATTAGACCATCATCTACAATTTGCCAATTTGGGTTCAAAAACCATCATTCAATGAAAATAAATGATCACGAGTGAAGACAAACAACTGAGATAAAATCAAATACAATGAAACCAGATACTATAATATGATAACTAACTTTGAACAATTCTTAAACAAAAAACAAATACTATCAAAAATTTCAACCAAACATACAATAATACCACTATATCGCATGAGAAAGTCTCTGTTTTTTGGGATCTATAATGAATAATTTTGTAAAAAGATCAAGAGAGAGGAAACCATTATACGGGAATGGTTCCTGACAAAGCAGAAGCAAGAAATGTTTTCAAAAGTGCACTAGGTCCATAGAAGAGGCTCATTTTACAAGGTGTGCCTAACTTGATTTTTTGTACATTCTAACGAACTAGCCCTGAACTTATGCCGAAGAACTAATTTATGCAGGTTGTACAAAAACTGCTTAAAGCTTAAATAGACCTATAATAGGAGTCAACCATGTAAGGCTACAACCTTTGTGTCGGTAATGTTTACTAAAAGAAGAAAAAACTTTGTGCTGGTAACACAATGATATAACCAGTTGAGCTAATAGGCTTTTTTGAAACATTTTATTTCTTCAAGAATTTAGGTTCGCAGAACACCTACGTTAAGCATTTCTTTAATTTTTTTCAGAAGTGGCACCTCACTTTTGTTTAGACACGTAGATCGCCTTTCACCTTACACCTCAAGCTCTAGGAAGCCCTTGCACTTCTTAAATTTAAAACATATGGAGTGAGGCATATCCTGGAAACAGTCCACCTATACAATGGGAAGTCATGAAACAAAAGAAAACAATAGCTACCTACCTAGAAAATCAACTCCCAATACAACGAGATCCAAGCCACTCCACTAGCAAAAATTTCGGCAAGGTGGTGTTCCCCAACATGAATTCTGTAATTTCTTGTGATTTCAAAAAAAACCGGGTCCTAGAAATGGTTTGAGAAAACATTATTATCTTAAAACAAAACCACATAAAGGAGTATGATTGTGTATTGCTTTTCTAAATTCCAAAACTGAAACCAGAAACGCATTCTTGAATTTTTGGTTCTAAAATCAAGAATTCCTATGGCAGTTTCATATTATTTTTCATAAAGCACACAATATTCAGATAAAGATTCTGATCAAATAGAAATTATTTCACCATTCTCATCTTTTTTTTTATTTTTACTTGAGTTTATACTTTGGACTCAAACCAAATTAATTGTGGGTTGGTATTATCAATAGTAGCTTTGAAGCAGCACTTGTAAGAGGGTCTATAGGAGATTTATGTGTATGTGCAACATGCTAAACGATAGCCCGCAGAAGCCTTCTGGAAATGAAAGCATCTATTTGTTTTTTAAAGCATCTTTTCATTGGTCCTAAAGATAGGGAGCTTTCTTCTAAACCAACCTGGAAAATTTTTCTTGATCAGTAAGTGCTAATTTTGATTGAGATGTGTACAATGAATATGTACATAGACATGCCAGGCACCAGACTATAGTAGCTAGCCACCAAGAATATTTTGTCTTCTGATGTGGCACTTCTCTAGAAAAAAGGAAAACAGAAAAATACATGCCCCTAAGTTGGCAAAATTTGGAATGCATTTGAAGGTTACACTGTGGAAAGCAAGTCTTTTGCCTGCCTGATCAAATGTGTCAAGCCTCGACAGACTACCACTTCACCCATCCAATCAACTACAATGCCCAATATGGATACGAAAAATGGAAATTTGATTCCATTTCGCATATTCCAGAATAAGGATATGCATATCCTATTTATATGGTAATACCATGCTTTGCAATTATGTTTTTCAAGAGTACACACAAAACCAGTTAGCCTCAGCTAACCAATAAGAAACTTGCAGAAACAAAACCAATATGCACACAGAACCCTATCAGCAAATCAACAGAAAATAAGTTCAACTCAACCCTTAAGGGTCCGTTTTGTTCGCGGACAGGATCGGAATCAGAATCAGAATCCCCAAGAATTGGAATCGGAATCACCTATTATTGGCGTCTGTTTGGTTCAGTTGGGAATCAGAATCGGATTCCGATTGTTGCTGTTTGGTTCATTTGGAGTTGGAACCGGAATCAACTGAAATTTTTCAATTTTGTATTTGTCCATTTATCATTTTATTATTACTTTAAAAACATTTTTATTATGACTACATTTATTAATAATTTATTATTTTATTTTTAGTTTATTAATATTCTATTACTTTTTGTTTTATTATTTTAAAATAATTTATTATTATTTAATAATTAATATGTTAGTATTTTATTATTACTTTAGTTACATTATTATTATTATTATTATTAATGTTTGATGAATATATAATTATTATTTATTAGTACTTTGTTATTATTATTTTATTAGTATTTAATAATTAATATCTTAATATTTATCATTAATTAATAAATATTTTATTAATATATTCATATTTTATTATTATTATCTTATTATTACTTCCATAACATTTTATTATTCAATTGTTAATTTATTTTTACTATTTCATGTATTATTGGGTTTTTTTTGTCATGAGTTATTTACTTCTTGACAGACTTTGGAATGGAAATCCCATTCCCTAGGGGGGAGCCTGGAATGGCCATTCCCCGTATGGGGGTACCTCATTCTACCAAGAATGGGAATTGGAATCCCATTCCAAATAAATGGTTGGACCATTCCAATTCCAATTCCAGGCACTTATTCCAGCAAACCAATCGGGCCCTAAGTCTTCCCCCAAATAGTTTACAATGTCACCCAGAAAAAGGTGGTATCTTGCCCTGTTCTGCAAGAAGGTCTGCTATGCTGTTTGTTGGTCTGTGAACCCACTGAATCTTCAATTACATGTCACTTGTGAACCACTTAATTTTTTTTAATTTCATTTTGGAACTCCCACAAGACGCTCTTTAGGATGTAAAATTTGACCTAAAAAGACTTCTAGGTCAGAATCAACAATTTGCCAATTTCTCCCTAGACCAACAAAATCTACAATAAGTCAATAATCAAGAAAGTAGATCTAGGAATGGAGTTTTCATATGAATTTTGTGTGCAGATTTAGAAAATGGAGATATGCAGGAAAGTTTAGATTCAAAAGGTCTGAGTAATTCAAGCACAAAAGGACAAAAAAAACTCCTTCAATAGAAAATACAAGAAACTCCGATTCACTAACGAGTATTTGCAGGAAAGGATAAAGGGGATCTCAGTTCCTTAAAACTTACCCACCAAAACCCCTTTTGTGGGACAGGAACAACAAACACAGCCTTAGTGCGACCAATCTCTTATTTTTTTTCTAAGAAATCTATATCTTTGTCGTTTACCCTAGTAGCAAGAATTCTCCTCTTTCTTTATAATATTTTGCTCATTCCTTGGTGGACAGCAAACTATCTACTTGCTTTTCCATCCTTATTCTTCATCCTAGATCATCCAAATCCCTTTTTTCACCACCAAACCTGAAAATAGTAGGACCCATACCCCTTCCTACATCAAAGCATAAATTGACTATTCTGCCCCTGCCACCAGATTTCATACATAGCCCAAAAAAAAACAGAAACTAAAACGAAACAGAAAAAAGCAACTCTACTAAACTGAACATAAGATGTAAGGTTCTCAACAGAGTAAAACAAAAAGTCACAACAAAGAAAAGGATATTAGCCGTAGCCAACCCCCATCTGAAAGAAAAGAGCTACCTCTCGGGTACTCTACTCTCCCCATGCATACAAACAATCCTATATCAGGGAAAAAAATTAACAGTACCCAAAGTATTACTCCCTAGTGATGTAGCTCAAACAATCCTACACCACCAGGGGGTCTGTACTCCAGTACACACTCGTCTAGAACAATGAGTAATAAGGAAGTGCATATTATGTAGTTGTACTATTTTATACATTTTAAGGGCAATATAAGAGAAATGCATATATGTATTATGCATGTACATACAGACTATAGCAGATATTTTAACTTAAACATTTTTAAGAAAACCATATTATACCTGAATATATCCATATTTGATTTTTCCATTTCCACTTTCATCGACCAAATTTTTTAGTGTCAAGTCACAACTGATCAAGCAACTATTTTGAATAAATTATTGTAAGTATTATAAGTATTATAAACAAAATGTACCCACACATATCATGTACCATATATTTCGCATTTCCAAACTAACAATGATCATAACCATGGAAGAATTGCAAGTTGGAACTTGAAAGGGAGTTGTTGGCATTTCCTTGATATCTGTTTCTTCCCCCCATATTTATACCTCTCTATTTTACTTTTACTTGGTGTTTGTTTATAGTAGATAATACAATAAGAAAGGGAAAAAAGCATATTTGCCATGTAAACATTCACTGTCATCAAGATCTAACCAACTATGGGAACTAAGAATAGATGAAGGAAATCTCATTCAAAGGAGAATAAAGGCACACAAATTTACTAAAACTAAATTATTAATGTAAGCTAGCAGAAAGTCAAAATAAGAAAAATAATTACCTTCTTCATCACAGAATTAGATTCATTAGAAGATGGAAGGTGTTTCCGGATTGTTCTGTTTTGGGGTGACTCCTCCAAATTGCATTTATCCAGCATAAGCACCAAGTCATTCAACTCAGCAAGTGTATGGCGATAAAGAAGACGATGTTTGCTGGGACTACATTCACATAGGTGTTCCCAGTGCTGCATAAGAGACAAACATAAAGAACAACTTGAGAATATGTCTTATAGAAGCAATACATACCACAAGTATCTAAATATAACAATAGACTAACCACATTTGGAAGGACCAATATCTACTTTTTAGACAAAATGTTTAGAATCAAAACCAAGTGAAGGATCCAAAAAAAAAAAAACCAACAGGTTCCCATTTGAAAGTTGTGCCATACTGCTTCCTATTTCTCAAGCTTAGATGGTAAGCACTGTGCAGTGCTAAAGACCAACTCCAACACATAGTGGAATCTACTGTTTCAATAATTTACAAAAAACCAACTCTGCCTTAATCCCAACAATTTGGTTTCAACTATATTTCAATAATTTACTACAAAGAATCTTGTCCTTTTCCCATTAAATAAAAACAATATATTTCAATAACTAACAGAACTAGAAAAACAAAACATGACCCAAAATTCAGACCTTATCATTCTGATAAGTGAATTGCCTTCTAATAGGTGAAAGAAATATTATCAAAGCAGTGAGGCAATGGCAAGTTGTTTTTCCCATATTATAGGATGTGATGACTAGTTGGGGCCTAGGCGCTATCCAGTGGTTTAAAAGGTATAAGGTGTACGCCTGGTGGTGCGCCTCCAGGCAAAGTGCTCCCAAAACACCCTGAGGTGTATGCCAGAGGCATTGAGACCTCTGAGGTGTATGCCTCATGTGCAAGAGGCATAAACCTCATACACCTTTTTCATGAGGCATGCTACAGGCAAACACCTCATGTACCTCACGCACACCTCATATAAAAAGACAAGAAAAAAGAAAGGAAAGGGAAGGAAAGGGAAAGAAAAAGAAAGAAAGAATAAGAAAAAAACGAGAAAAGAAAGAAAAGAAAAGGGAAGGAGAGGAATGAGAAGGGATTTGCTTCCAGAGTGAAGATATGGTTAAAACAGATACCTAGATGAGACAAATTATTGGATGATGATCTGATCAAGGGAAAGCCAGCACAGTAGTATCTTGTTGCCCATGTCAATCAGCTTTTAGAGGTCTTATCACCATTAATTGTACTCATTAAAGGGGAAGGGCAGCAGATGCAAGCCCCGTAAGGGGTGCTTGGCATGCTTTGTAATATAACCATTCTTTATTTCTCTCCCCCAAAACATCCCCAATAGAAGAACCATCTTTCAGCCCCTTTCCTACCTAGAAATCATAAAAAAGGGAGTTGGTAGATCCTATTGTATCAGTAACACAAATTTTTCACTAATAAAAGAATGGGTCCAATGCAGTGAAATTAGGAAAAAAATAACATCCAAAATACTAGGTCATTATCCACCCACACCATATGGAATGGAAATCCCTCTATAATTTTTCTTTGTCTCCACCCAATCTGGCTGGACTCGGTCAAAACATCTGCATTTCAGCTGATCCAGTTGAATGATACATTCACCCTAGATGCAAGATCTCTAGTTTCTCTGATAAGAGGGAAAATCTCCCAAGGTCATTCCTCCATTGTCATCATGCAAATACAAGTTCATAATCTCCTTCCACTTCAAATCTTTTAAAGTCCAGTACAGGTCCATCTCTTTGGGGTATGGAAAATTGGAAATTGAGGGTTACCATCAGGCTGAAATAGAATGGACAAGCATAACATACCAGGTCCATCATTGTAATTGCACTGTATAAGTGAATCTCAATTTTGGCATGCAGTGAGAACACACCATATAGCTGGATCAAAAACTCTCTTAACTAGGGGTGATCATTTCAGTCCACCCCAGAAATTCCGGGCTTAGGACAAGGTTTTGTGATCAGGCCTGGTCCTGCATCAGGCCCGTAAATTAGAGGGCGGGCCTGGGCCTAAAACTTCAAGCCCAACCCAGCCCGCATGTATTTAAATATGTGTACTTTATACATAACGTATACATATGTATATATGTCATTTTATGTTATATTATATATATACACACACATCTATATATATAATGACACTTATAATATATTAAATATTATACAATGATAGCCGACCCTATATAGTTGGAATAAGGAATGGATGATGATGATGATTTTATATTATATATAAAATGTGTAGGCCCTCAATCAGGCCTGGGCTTATGTTTCAGGCCCAGAACCCGGGCCAGGCCCAGGCCTAGGCTATAGCCCTTATCAAGGTGCAAAGCCCGGCCCGGGATGAACCCTAGTCTTAACCAATTAGCAAATTCTCTGGCTAAGAAAGGAGTTAATGGGGAAGCTTCATATTAAGGACATGCCCTGGGAGAGAATAGTAACTACGACATTTTCTGGTGGGATATATTGTTTGTTGGGTGCTACTAGCAATATCAACCTGGCTATGTTCTTCTACTTCTTTATTTTCAACAATAAATTCTCACCGATATGTTATTACTATAAATTCTTAATTGATAATGTTAGCACTGATAAGTTCTTGCTGATATGTCATTGATCAAAAGAAAAGGTTGTAGGGGATTCAGGAATTTTAGTTTTTTTTTTTTTGTGAAAGAGGAATTTTAGTTTACATTAAAGGATTTAAGCACTGGTGATCTGTTTCCCTTATTCCCTTCCTCTTCTTTTGTTTCCACAAAGCACCTGTATACACTTTCCACCTATCTTTAATATAATTTCAACTTCCAATGGAGATGAAATCATTGCCAAACCATTATTTTTTACATACAAATAGCCATCTCTAGAACATGTAATTTTGCACAAGGYAGAAAGAGCCCCAAAGAAGTGAGAGAAAACAGATTCAAYACAACATAATCAAAAACCATAGGGCACAGTTGAAACTTCCAATGGAGATGAAATCATTGCCAAACCATTATTTTTTACATACAAATAGCCATCTCTAGAACATGTAATTTTGCACAAGGYAGAAAGAGCCCCAAAGAAGTGAGAGAAAACAGATTCAAYACAACATAATCAAAAACCATAGGGCACAGTTCAAAACTAAAGGAATATGGGAATCATTCCAGCCAAAAGAAAAGGTTAATAGCAGGATTAACATATTAACCCTTAATTTTCCAAAAGATCAGTTCTCATACCTCCAGACACACAAAAGCAGACGGTCTGCAGCTGCAGACAACAGCTGAAAGGAACAAATACTGCTGACAAATAATGCATGAAGGATCCTACAAAAGACAACTGGAGTTAATATCATTATCACTGAGCATTCCAATATCATATTCCAGTAACAACGTGCCAGAATCAAAATGAATGGAAATACCTCCTCAGTACCCACATATTCTGGATGTCTTCGTGGAGTCATTGGGGACGTACAAATGATGCCATCTCTCCAGAGTCGCTCTCTCCAAGTTTTTTCTTTTGAAAATACCCTGAGCAATTCTTTCTTTAAAAAAGGTGATACTTTACTGCCACAATCACCCTGCTAGATTAATCAAAAAGGAAAGCAAGAAAATGACTAAAAAATAAACCATAAAACCCCATGACAGAGGAAAACACTATTGTATAGTAAATACTAAATAAGTAAATGGAAAAAGATCTAATAATGAGATAAGAGAGGCACCACTAGGTGCAAAGTGCAAACTTATGATACCTGATAAGAGATTCCTAAGTGAAAAGAACATTTAAAGAAGTGGAAGGCAGGGGCACATTTAAAGAAGTGGAAGGCAGACATTCTTTGTTTACAGGAAACTAAAATGGAAGTATTAGAATCTCAGACAATAAGGAACGTTTGGGGCAAAAGTGAGTGTGAATGGGAAGTTTTGCCAGCAGAGGGAACTGCCGGAGGCTTGGTAGTCATCTGGGACACTAACTCTGTGGAGGTGAAGGGCAAGAGAGGTGGTCTTTTCTCTATCTCAATTTGGTTCTGCATAGTTGACACTGGGTGGGAGTTTGTGGGCCATCCACTGGTGGGTGCCAAATATATCTGGACAAACAATCAAGAGGCAGCAACCTTGGTGAGATTGGATCGTTTTGTGGTTTCAACTCTGTTATAAGAGGCCTTACCCAGACCCATCTCAGACCATACTCCTATTCGTTTGGACTGCCGCAGATTACAGTTGAAACCATCTCCTTTCAGATTCGAGATTTATTGGCTTGAAGAGGACAGCTTCGTGGAAAAGTTGAGAAGTTGGTGGTCTGAATTATTTGTGGAAGGAACAGGTAGGCACAAAATCAGAAAGAATCTTAAGTTTTTGAAATAAAAAATCAAAGTTTGGAGAAAGGAGAACTCCCAGGAGAGAGAATGGAGGAAGAGGAGTTGTTTAGAAACAATAGTTGAGATTGATAGGGCTGAGAAGGAGAGGCAACTCTCACAGGATGAGAAGAAGAGGAGGATTGATGCAAAAGTGGAGTTCAACAAAGTTGCTTTTCAAGAAAAGATGAAATGGAGACAGCGTTTTAAATGTTTATGGCTGAAGGCAGGCAACAAAAATACAAGGTTTTTCCACAAAATGGCAAGTAGACTTCTATGAGAGGAAGATGGGATCAGAGACCACATAGTAGACTTCTACAAGAGGCTGTACAAAGAAGAATGGCGCACTAGGCCTTGACTTCGATGGCTTAACCACAGAGCAAGCTAGAGAGTTGGAAAGGGTGTTTGGAGAGGAGGTGTGGGAAGCAACCAAAGAGATGGAGGAGGATAAAGTGCCAGGCCTGGACGGCTTTACTATGGCTTTTTTCAAACATTGCTTGGAGTTTTTGAAGGTTCACATTACGAAGGTAATGGAAGAGTTTCATGAGTCAGCAACCTTGGAGAGAAGTTTAAACTCAACTTTCATTACTCTTTTGCCCAAGAAGAAAGGTGCGGAAGAGCTCAAGGACTTCAGGCCAATCACCTTAATCGTGAGTGTTTACAAGATAATAGCCAAAGTCCTGGCTAGGAGGCTAAAGTCCATGTTGGGTATTTTAATCTCAGAGAACCAAGGCACGTATGTGGAGGGAAGATTTATGGCTGATGGGGTTTTAGTGGCAAATGAGTTCATAGATGCAAGATTGAGAAGTGGAAGGTCTGGTCTTCTTTGCAAAGTGGACTTCGAGAAGGCCTATGACCATGTCAATTGGCACTTCTTGGACTATCTTGGACTATATTTTGAAACGGATGAATTTCGGTTCTAAATGGAGGACCTGGATGAAGGTCTGCACCAGCACCCCTTCTTTCTCTGTTTTGGTGAATGTTGCATCATGTGGTTGCTTTAAGAGCTCAAGGGGTCTGAGGCAGGGATAACCTCTTTCTCCCTTTCTACTTATTTGTGTGACAGAAGCCCTGAACAGGCTGATGAAAAGGGCTACTTCAGGGGGTTTTATATAAGGCTTTACAGTGGGAGATGAAAGGGTAGAGGTATCCATGCTGCAGTATGCTGATGATACTCTCATGTTCTGTGGTGCTTCTCTTGATCAGCTAAGATACTCTCATGTTCTGTGATATTCTCATGTCTGTAAGGCTTTACTAGTGTCATGATACCGGTTGATTGGTCATAAGCATTTCCGGTATACCATAGTCAAACCCCTATAAATTATTTAAGAATACTTCTCACTTGCAGCAAAGAGAAAAGTCCTTTAGCAAGTATTGTGGATTTTTAATAATAAAACAGTGTTGTTTCCTTTTAGGTTTATGCTGTGAAAGATGTTTCAGTCTGATCAAGTTTGAGACAATCTCTTGGGCATGTCTTCCTTTTTCTTTTGAGGGCTTGACAGTTTTTTCCTTAGCATCAAGATTTTATTAGTTTATATATAAATGAATTCTGTAATACAGGAATGTTCAATAGAACCCCTAAATTTGGCTACCTACTGGCACCTACACTTTAATGTCCATTTTTTCTCTTTCTTTTAAAGGTTCCCCTGTTGGTATATAAGTCCCCAATAAAATTATCCTAATAAGTTTTATCAAATATCTCACTTAGTGATCCAGAAATAAAATTACCTAACACACGGAGATAAATGAATACTATAGTACAGTGTACACCAATATTGAACAAACTTGATATTGATAGATGACAAATTACGGATAAAAGAGGTGGCAAGTTCCAAAATATGCAACCTTGGCTACAACATAAAGAAGCTCCTCATGAGATAAAACAGCAGCTTTGTGATACGACCTATACAGTTCTGCTCCGAAGCCACCATGAGGCAACCAGTCAGCAGGGGCAAAATTAACAGCTTCAGCACAATTTAAGCCTGAAAAGACAATGTCCTTAAAAACGTATACCACAGAATGTGCAAGCTATTACTCAATATCACATGCAGAAGTTCATAGAAAGAAAATATTGCAATTGTGAAATGGCTTACCAAAATTAAAACCACCATGGTAAGACCTAGGAAAGGTTATAACAAAGTTTCCAGGCTCCTGAAAGAAAAACAATGGCACTAGATTAAATAGAGTATATTCAATAGATGGCAGATACAAGTAATTTTTTATAGCAAGAGAAAAGGAAATTTTATTGAATTAAAAAAAAAAAAAAAGTTATGGACAACTCTTAGCTAAGAAGTGATAACTAACTCAGCCAATCAAAATAAAGCAACTATACATATGCACAAAGATAACATTATGATTAATCCCTCATGACTCGAGATGACCAAAGATCTGACCCAAAATAAGACCTTAAGAAATCTCTGAATTCACTGTGAACACGGAACCAGTCTATTATCATTGACACAGAAAATCTTGGACTTCTTTCAGAAATTGAAGAATATTACAACAAACAGAAAATACACTTAGAAAAAAAGCAAGATAAAAAAATTTCAAGTTTTAGGGACAAAAAATTTATGGTAATTGTATCACAATTACATAGGTGATCAAAGAAAAAGAACTGCAGAAATATTCAACTTAGCCCATGACCATTACAGAAATAATCAAAGATATGAATATCAAGCTCCAAGACATCAAACCTGAAGTACACTATAAACTGGAACTCCATTTTCTTGCAAAACAGATGGGTTCAGCATGGTCACAAGCTGAAATAGCAAATCAGGCTGTGCATCAAATAGATCTGGAAGACAGTTTTTCATCACCTGCAAAAACCAAATATTGTCACAGACATCTTATTGGAATAAGAACCAAAAATCCTTCAGTACATAGTGCAAGCAGAAGCACCATGCCCTCTCCACATCCAAACATACAAAAGGAAGAGAGAATGGCCATCCAAGAAAATAAACTGGACAATGACCATAAAGAAACAGCATCTCCATTACTACAAGGAAAGGTGCAGAAAATAGTGTTGAGCACTGATGTACAAAAAATATTTATGTATGACCATGTAGTCCATCTAAGTATTAAGCAGCCAGTGGAAAAAACTTATCCCTGGAATAGATAAAGAAGATTTATACCATTCTCTGAAATTTCGCAGTCTTAAACATGAGACTGCATTCACATGTAAACACAGCACATGCCAAGTAAACTCCTTGGATAATGCATAGTTTAGAATTTAGATGGACTAAGTTATTTAGAAAGACAAAAATATTGTCATATATTATACAGATGCATCCACTTTTTAAAGTTTTACCAGCAATTGTGCCACACATTATCATATTCACATCTCAAATACATGGAGACAGTAAACCTTTTTTTTAAGCACAAGAAAAAAAGAAATTTTATTAAAAAGAAAAAAAGGTTACAAATTCAGAGGTGACTACATGGCACCTCACCAATACAAAGCAGCTGATGACCAAAACAACAAACTGATCACTGTTACAATTCTGTAATTCAAGCACATTCCAAAACCCAATCCAATCCAATACAAGCACATTCTGTTCAAACTCAGGCAGCACCAGAACCCAATCCAATACAAAATGCCATCCTTTTCACCTATCTTCTGTAAACCCCTGGTCCCATAATATGACAACACCCCCTGAAAGGCCCCCACCATCCACTTCCAACCAATCCCCACTGACCCTCCCCCAAATCTCTTCATCCAGGTTCATATTGTAAGACTCCAATTTTGTTTCCTGTAATAGATCTTCCTCTGGTCTGTATCGCCTGCTTAAGTTCCCAACCACTATTATTTTTTTTTCTTTTCTGCCTCAAACCCCTAATGTTCCAACTCAATACCCTCATCCTTAAAACCTTACCCGACCCCTGATGCAAGTTGAGCTCCGACTCCTTACAGATCCTCCCCCAACACCTCCTCCTCTTCCCCTTCTTCATCCCAAGTCCCAACCTCTGTTCTTTATTAGATTTATTCGTCTTTTCCCTCCTGGCTTTCTCGAATTGTTCGCAAGCCCTCCTTGCAAAATCTTCCCCTCCCCATAAAAAAAATCCCAAAGATTTACCCACTACCACCTCCTTCTCAACCAAAGTACTAATTTCCAAGACACCCTTATGCACCCCTTCCAAAGCCCCTTGTTCCCCTTCTCTCTCCTTCATTACTTACTCTTCCCCCCCCTCTTTTCCTCCAAGCAACCTTTCCTATGCTTTCCTCCAAGCAACCTTTCCTGTGCTCCTCTCCTCCCTTCTCCCCTTCCATTCCCGTATCAAGGCCCCCTATTTTTCTTTTCCTCTTCTACATTGTTTCCTTCTTCTCTCCCCTTCCCACTTCCACCATAGCCTTCCTTTTCCTACCGCCAGCCCTTTCTTTATTCCCACTCCTGTTGTATTCCACCAAATGGCTCTCCACCACCGCCTCCTAGGCAAAGAGCCTACTAGTATTATGAGCACTTACCTCTTTCTCTAGAAGTTCGGCATCTGGCCCCTTGCATGCACTTTTCATCGTCTTCATCAGTCACTGATTCTGTGCTTTCTTCCACTAGCTGTGATCTTGAGAACGTCGAAACTCCATCTGCACAAGTAGAACTGGACAACGACGGCATAGAACTTATCGTACTATACCTAACAATGGTTGTGCCATCCTCCTTCAGAGTAACGACATCCTTCCCAAGTCTTTCCTTGCCTTGTCTACCACCCTCGCTGCAATGTTTGGTCTTGCCTGCTGCCGAAAACGTTCCTCTTCACGGCCGAAGCTCCACCTTCTTCTCTCCTCCCTTGAATTTGGTTATCACTCACACCCAACCTTCATCTTTATTCCTCGAGTAATCTCCCTTACCATTTGATTTTTTTCAAAAAGTCTTTTCTAATTATTTTCTTACCAATTATATCCTTACCCACCTAACCCCCAGCCCATTTGATACATGTCCCCTTCGAAAATTGTCAAGGTCTCCATTCTTTAAACTATAGGTCCCATTCGAGCTTAATGTCTCATCAGTTCCCTCAGCCCCCCATGCCGTTTCTTCTCCCCCACCACTTTCACACGTCCCTCAGTCTCCCTTACTCCCCATCACCTCCCCTTCCATGTGTCCTTCCTTGCTAAATCCTCACTCACTCAAACCTTATGAAACACCACAATTACCCTCCCCCCCCCCACATTATCCACTTCTCCTTCCTTTGGATGACTCTTTGTCTTCACACCGTCTATACTATGAGCTCTATCTCTGCTAACAGACCCTTCCTTCCCCTCTCTCAAATCCTCCCCTTTCCCACTGTTCTCTTGAGCCAAACTCAACAAAGTCCTATCTTCTCCTTCCACGACTATTCTTAATTCATAGCTTTCCCCTGCATATAGCGGCTTCATCCTAATTGGAATATCAGCGATATCCTCCACTTCTACCAGTATTTTGGCCATGTCCAATCTATCCCAGCTTCTGTTCTTATCATCAAATTTCAAAAATCTCCAGCAATACTTCCCTATCTCCTCAAACGTGATGATACTCCACGCATGTAATGGTATTCCAACCATGGCAATCCAAAAGTGCCCTTCTCTTCCTCTTTCCTTCTTCATTCAAAGCACCTGCTGCAGGAAACCACCACCCCAGTCTGAGGTCAAGGTCCCTCTCTGCCCTCCATTCTGCTTCCAGCACCTTCTGAGCCCAATCTCTACAGTGGAACATAAAAAGGTATACAGTCCTGCATTCAGCTTCCTGATACCCAAAACCTTGCCATGTCCCCACTCAAGGTTTGTCCAAGCTTCCACCTTGTCTACATCCAAATCCAGTCCAATAAATCTTCCTACCAGGCTAGCGCTTAGCACCCTCATCCTTCCCTCCAGCTTCCCAACCTTCCCAACGTCAACTGTCAACACCGCATCTCTCCCTTTCCTTCACATATGTTTATGCTCTGTGGTACCTCATGGCTACCTTGGAACATATTAATTAAGTAAAATGCCATGAACTGTGACCTCTTTGTAGGTGACTCATAAATTAATCAATCTGCAATTGCCCTTGGCAATGTGGACTTCCCATATTTGGAAGGTCCCATGATCACTAAACCATATCCACATCTCAGCAGTGTTTTAAAAGCGCAAGGGCTAATTTGCGCCTGAGGCGCACGCCTCGCCTTGCGCCTTTTTAAGAAAGGTGCAAAATTACAAAAAAAAAGCTAAAAAATCAAAAAAAAATGCCAAAAATTTTTAAAAAAATGCAAAAAATTCAAAAAAATATTAAACATAATGTTAATAAAAAATATAAACTTAAATTTTAAAATAAATGTTTTAGAAAACCTATTATCTAAAATTAAAATACATAAA
>NW_010729088.1:2834142-2849856 GCF_000365185.1 Nelumbo nucifera | reverse complement strand
AAAACATATTGCATTCTTAATTCTATGAGTCGCCTTTGTACCACGCCCCTCGAGGCAAGCCCGAACAAGTCTATGTTAGGGTCTGAAATTCTTATTTCTCACATAAAAAATAATGATTTTATAACTTTCATTGCCTTTTAAAGGCGCATCAGGCGCATAAAAATTTTATAACTTTCTATGCCTTTTAAAGTCTATGTTAGGATCTGAAATTCTTATTTCTCAATCAAAAATTCTTAAAGGCGCATCAGGCACACCAGGCGTGAGCCTTTTGAAAGGGGTGCGCCTAGGACCTGGGCGAGGCGCATACCCCAAAATGCGCCTCGCTTGTGCTCCTAGGCGCGCCTTTTAAATCACTGCATCTCAAACACATAGAAAAGACTATTTTCAGACAATATTACTTTATTATATATCTCAATGTCCATCAAGTATAATTTTGTTGTTTATAGGAAAAAGGCCAAACCTCATATGCGGAAAAAAAGGCATCTATAGTCTATAGGTGATGCTCTCAGCTGTATGAAGCACAAGCAGTGCATGAGCAGGAGGGAGGAGCTTACTTATGCATAAGAGGATGGAGGATTGTTCGGACCGAGATTAAAATTTCATCACGTATCGGGGCGTATCGGCTGAAACGTATCATATCGGGGCCCTTTTGATACGCCCCTACACAAGGTGTTTTTGGGGTCCCACCTATTTCAGGGGATAAACGGGCCTTAAACCAACCCCCCTGAACAAGTTTCAAAGAAAAAAAAAAACTTACAAAAAAAAAAGAAGAGTGAGACAAGATACAGCCTGATACACCCCATCCGATGTATCGGGCAGTATGGATATTTTGAACCTTTGTTCTGTCCCATACAGATTTGAAAAAATAAGGTTGACAAGGAAGTTCAGATCAGTAGAAGTTTAGGTTTATTCTTACAGGGTGGAGAGGAATTTACAAGAAGAATTAGTGGTCAACGAATCACTCAAACATTCAAACTCATATGACAAGTTTGAAGCAGGGCACATCAGGATCAATGCAGTGGATGAAGTAGAAGAGTAAGAAATCTGGAGGTAGCTATTCTGGGAGGCAGTTTTTCATGATCATGGTGAAGATGGGATATATGGCCTTATTTTGGATAAGAAAGCATCAGTTTTATTGATTATGTAAGCAAATAATGCACAAGTATGCAAACAACTTTAAGAGAGAACAGTTACTTCTATCTCTCCCCAAAATAATTTATTTTACAACTGAGTCCAAAAAAAAAAACTAATTCCTTGCCACCCCTCATTTACCTAATGCTTCTGCCATACAATTAGTTAATATTGGCACCCACTAGATTTTTATTTGCATATTCCTCGTCAGCCATCTAAAATTCTTGATTTCATTTACATAGGCCAACACAGCTCTTTCACTCTTCAGCAATCAACCTATCACCATCTTAGAATCTCCTTCAATGAATAATTTGCTTAAATTCATGTCCCTTGCTCACTGCACACCATCCATAAACTCTGCTCTTGTAGAACCTCTCACTTCAAAAGGACCCAAGAACAGAGCAAGTATGGTTATGTTTGGCAAGGTTTCTTGCCTCTAAACAGGCTTTTTAGAAGCGCTTTTTAGATAAGCACTTAAAATTCACTTGGTAAGGTGCTTTTTTGGGTGCTTTCTCTAATGAAAAAATGCACTTATTTGACAACGTTGCTTGGTTCAGAACGGGCTTTCACCACTAGGGGAGGGAGGAACCAGTTATAGCCGGTTGTGCCTCTCGAAGACGAAGGAAGAGGGACAACCACTTTAGTAGGTTATCGGTGGATTGTAAAAGAAGAGGAGGAGGCAAAAGAGGCAAGAATTTCAGGGGTTTTGTGGGAATTTCCCAGCAGTCTTCGAGGAGGAGAGAACCAGCCCCAACATCTCCTCATAACAGAGAGAGGAAACCGACCAACAGTGAGGGCTAGATCTGGGTGGTTATGGATACAAAGGGAACGAGAAGATCGGGGTTTGGGAGGGAGGGGAACTGAAGCTACCTCGGGCAGAACCAGGAAGAGAGAAGTCTCAAGTAAATGACAACCACGAGCCAGAGACAATCGTAACAGAGATTGCAGCTGTTTCAGGTGTAAGGGTGGAAGAAGCTGGGGTGGAGTCAGTAGACGAAGGCAGAGAGGACGGAGTAGACGTGGTTGAGACCTCGAACACAAAGTCCCATCTCAGACTGGGATCGAGGTGTCTCCAGATAGATTTGAAGATAGTTTCAGTCGGCAGGAGGTGAGTGAGCTCAATGAGGTGGGACTATCACCGGGAATTCTCCCTTGTCTTTCTTCTCCCCTTGGAACATTTCCCATTTCTGCTCCACCTCTAATTAGGGGTAACACGGGCTGTTCTGAAGGGGAAGGGAAGACTCTATTGGCGTCCGGGGGTAGGAAGGCTGGTACGAAAAGAAAAAGGGGGTGGGAGAACCAAGTAGAGTCTATAACAGGAAGAGAAAAACACAGAAGTTGGGGGAGAATAATCAGGGGGAGGAGGGATCAGGAGAGAAGGAGCTGTGGGACGAGGCAGATAGTAATCAGGAAGTAGGAGAGAAGGGGTCAGAGAGGAAGAAGACATCAGAGAGAAAGAGGAAGGTGGGAATCGAAGAGTTAGTAGAGAGACAGATAGAGGTAGGCAGAGCTCTGGGCCTGTTTTTTCTAGGGGGAGAAGAAACGGTGAGGAAAGCCATTGATCAGTACGAGAGAACTAGAAGGGAGAAACAAGAAGAAAGGGCTAACTGGGGAAGTGCAGAAGAGGGAGGGGAAGAGGGGGGAGGGAGACACGCAGGGCTGACGGAAGAGGAATCGAAGGGCAGATAAAGGGGGAGAGGGGAGCAGCGGGAATGAAGTTGCTATCCTGGAATGTAAAGGGTTTGAAAGATGGGAAAAGGAGAGAGGTGGTCAAGAATCTTCTGAGAAAACACAATCCAGATGTTGTCTTGTTTCAGGAAACTAAACTGGAACCTTTCAATTTAAGGGTGAAGATTGAGATTTGGGGGTCAGAGAGAGGAGAATGGGCCGAGGTGAATGCAGCGGGTATGTCAGGGGGGGTATGGTGGTAATGTGGGACCCAAGTAACATACGGAAGGAAAGGAACAGGAGGACTTTTGAAGACAAGGCTTTTAGCATGGAGAAGATGATTGTGGCTGTGGGCAGACCAGTGGTAGAATAGGTGTTGTTTCTTCCTGAATTCAGCCAACAAAAGAAGGAGGATCTTGGGAGTGGGTTAGGGAGAGATTTTGGGATATGAAATATGTAATGTAGAGCCTGTTATCTAATTTGGTAGTAGGCTCTTTTGTTTTTCTTTGTTTCCAGGTGTTGTCTCATCACCCTGATCTGTGATTTCTTTTCATTTAATAAAATTTTTGCCATTTACTTATCAAAAAATACAATGAACAGACTCTTCAAACTCCAAAAATATAGAAAAGGAGCCTCTTTACTTCTCCCTACACTCAATTTTTTCTCCTTCGTGGGCCTCATTCCAAACAAACCCCCTTTTAACCTTGCAAACACTTTTGAAAATTGAGCTGTACTGAGGGATTCCTGACTGTTGAAACGTCTTACAGCATTAGGCTTCTTCTTCACATCCCTCAGACCCCTTTGGTCACCAAACTTGAATCTCCAACATCTGTCACAGGCATCAGATCAAATTTTGAACATTTTCCTAGCAAAATCCTCCCGTCCAATAAAATGTAAACCCAAAGCCTTACCTCCACCTTTTTCCAAATCAACTGTCCCCTCAACTACATGAGTCTCATCCAAGATCACTTCCTCAGCATCTGAAACATCCTCAATATTAACATCTTTATGATCAATAATGCACTGTAAAGGGTTAGTTCTATATTTGTTTCATCTATAGGATTTAATTCCCACGTTCTTTTCGATGCTTCCATCGCCTTGAACCAACCCACCTTCAACACCAACACCTTTCATTGATCCCACATCCCCTTGCTGAGGAAGTTGGGATAGATGTTTATTTACACATACCTATTTTAGGAATGGATGTAGCATAGAGTGTAATTGTTTTTTGTCATTTTTTGTTTGGGTCATTGGTATGGTTTGTAAATCCAGATTGGCTGTTGGATTTGTTGGTTGTGTTTTGGTCCTGACTTTTTGGAGTTTATGTTTGGTAAAATTTGGGAGTCTCTTATTTGGGGTTGGAGCCGCAAAGATCGTATACTTCCTGCATGTTTTTTTCTTTTTATAAAAACTTTACTTTATTATCAAAAAAAAAATAGAATTTGCCTATTATGTGTATCCCACTAAAATGTTTTATGCAGACAAGGGAATAAAGGAAAAGTATCTTTTTTCACTTCCATTACAAATTCTCAATATCACTCAAGCAGCTCAAGTGAAAGCTCGTGATTATTGATCCAACCTGCATGCATTATGTAGTTTTACTGAAATTCAATTAGAGAAAAATAAATGAAAAATAAACTAAATGAAGTTCAAAGACTACCTGCTCAAAAGAATGGGCTTCACTACCAGGAACGCTGTACCAACATTTTGGCTCTCCCCTGAAGGCATATGAGAAGCAGAGAGTGAGAGCTTTGCAAATGATTAACTGTTTAAGATCTGGTTTTTCCATGAAAGCAAGAGGCCACATTTCAATTAACCCAAGAATTACTACATAAAAGAGAGTGAAAATAGGCGACTTTTTGGGGGAGGATAAATGAGAAAAGGATATGTATTGACAACCAAAATAAATTATACACAACAAAAAATACAGACTATTTTTTAATGAACATTGCTAGTGCATCCGGTAAAAGAGTCAAAAATGTGCAAAGCACATTTCAAAGAGGGATCCTCACGCACAAGGCTATATTAGTTTAAAAGAATCAAAAGAAAGATGGAGAGAGGAAATTGCTACTGCATTTTCATTAGATCAAAAAAAAATTGCCACCATACTTTCATAACAAAAATACATATAGTTTAAGCTAGACCTGCTCATGGGCTGGGGTTGGGCTTGGATTTTGCCAAATTTTGAATGGACCTAGCTTGAAACCCGAGCCTGAAACAGTATAAAATGTTCGCAGAACAAACCCAAAGACCACCCATGAACAGGTCTACTTTAAGCTAACATGTTAGGGGGAAAATGTGACTGACAATGTCAGACAAATGATATTTTTCAAAGAGCAAGGAATGAAGATTGATGTTTTCATAAGGTATCACAGTATGGAACTATGGATTCCATCGATAGATGAGGAAGCATCCCTGCTGTACAAAAAGTATGGATATATATGAAGCCATACACCAAAATACCAACCCCCAGGTCTTCAAATTTGTTTCTATTCTCATCATTACAAAAATGGATGAAATCCAAACCCTTAAGCTCTTCTAAAATGGAAGTCCAAAAGAAAAATAGATGTTCAATCTTTCCCATGACAGCACTACAAATACAAAAGGAAACGCAAGGACTCATCCCTCTCCAAAGACGAAAATCAAGAGATAGTCCCACCATGATATTCTCCCCCAACAACATGCAAACCCAACCTGTCAGAGAATTTGCTCATATTTGGACCCATCTGAATGAACTATTTAATATTGACTAAAATTATATTTCCCAGATGAAGTAACGCACTTTCCATGGTCCTTGGGTCTTTTCAGCATCCACCCCATGATTGATTGTTGGTCTCTTTCCACTACTAGCAGCACTAGGTAGCTGTCTGGATAACAAACCAAACATAACCCTGGTAGTAGAAAGTGCAACCATCAAAGTTATATCTTGTTAACGGTTTATAAATACTCCACCCACTTCAGAGATGTGACCTCTGTGAATTTAATAGGGTAGAGGAGTGGAAGGATCCAATGTCATAGGGATTGAGGTTCTTCTTGATGAAGAAGGTGCATATTATGATTTTTCACATTAAAACTAATAAAAAATGATCAAGGAAATCCAATACAACAAATGCACCTGATTTAGGCCCTATTTCTAGTGGAACAAAGACGGGTTGAGCTAGAACAGAAACATGCAGAAAGTCTGACATGTTAATTGCATGGAATGGACAGTCACATCATAACTTCAAATGAACTTAAAATGGCAGAATGAACACCATGACTCTCACAATGTGATGCCCCCTTGATTGTAAACCTGCTTCTCCTTCTTCTTCTTTTGGTGCTCTATCCCTTTGGTAACTTTTCTACCAATACAAGGTTGTTCCACGCATCTTTGTCGTTACAATTTTCACTTTTATTTCTTCATTCAATTTCTTTCAATCAAAATAACTTTCAATGTTGTCTAACCAACCCAAAAACTCTTTGGGTTCCAAATCACCATCAAACTCAATAATATGAAGCCTAACACTGTAACCTTGATTGGATTGTAAGGCTCAAACTTTGTGATCTTCCATCGCTAATTGTTACTCCTTTCATGCTGGTCACCTTTAGGTTGCTCAATGTCTTCTTCACTTGATTCTTTACTAACAATGTTAGAGGGCTGTTCATCAATTCTAGGAGCTTTCCCCCTCCTTCCTAGCTCCAAATCACTTGTTATGTCACCATCTCTAACAGTATTTTGGGCTTCAGCAAGACGTTCAATCTGATCCTGCAGCCCTCTTACAGCCTCTTGGAACACCTCTACAGTGACATGGTGTGGTCTTCTACCACCCCTACCACATCCACCTGTTGCAGCCATAATAATCTAAGGAAGATACAGCAAGAAGATGACTTCTGTCTCCTACTTATTTCCCATTGCATGGAAGAATTGTATTGTTGTCACCCTCCTTAATCCATTTATGCTTTGACTTTTGTCTCCTACTTATTTCCTCTTTATGGAGTACATCATCTTCCAATTGTTTCCACAGGGACCATCTAGTTTCCTTATCTCCTTCCCCAAAAGTACCCCTTCCCTCCTTTTTATCTAACTCCTCATTTTGATTAATCGATGTTTGCTTCCTCTCTTCAATCCTCTCGAACTCCAAAGTGTTCCATTCCTTTCAATTTCCTATGAAATCTCATCCCCTTCCATTGAACTCTTGGGTTGCTCTCCCCCCCCCCACCACTCTCTAATCTTTTGTGAAAATCCCGAGTGACACAACCACATATTCTCAAAGCGAAAGAGGGCTGGTCCTCTACCATCAAACTTCTTAAAGATGGAGACAGGCCAACGGTCCGAAGTTAATTCAGGCAAAGCTCTATACACTATACCACCCCAATGCTCCTCCCAATCCACCGAAAAAAGAAATCTATCCAGTTTGGAGCAAATTGGGCTAGCTTGGAGGTTGGACCAAGTATAATTACTATGTAAGAGAGGCAATTCTTTAAGCTCAAAAACATTTATGAACTGATTAAACCTTCTCATACTTGTAGTAGTACCCTGCCTCCTATTATTTGTTTCTTCAGTAAGGATGATCACATTAAAGTCTCCGCCAATATACCAAGGTCCCTCCCGCAATCCTCTTATATACCCAATTTCTCCCACATTTCCTTCCTATCCCTATATCCATTCACACCTTACAAATTTGTTAAAACCCATTCAAAATTGTCCTCCACTTGTTAAAACTTTATAGATACTATGAATTTGCCCACAAGTTCCTTAATTCCAATCATATTCTCCTCTCTCCACAAAGTTACCATACCCCCAAAAGACCCACAAGATTGGAACCATTGCCCAACTTATTTCCATAGTCCTCCAAACACTTCTTGCCCATCTACTATCAAACTCTGCTAATTTTGTTTCCTGAAGGACAAGAATTTTGAGATTCTCTTTTCTTACCACTTCCTTAATGGTTGTCCTTTTTCTAGCACTACCTAGACCATGAACATTCCAACTTAGGATCTTCATAATTATCTTGTCCTTCAGGAAACAAAATTATCTTCATAATTATCTTGTCCTTCATAATTATCTTTTTCCTCCCCTTCTACTATTCCCCTTCCTACTTGTCTTTTGTCCTTTCCCTTCTCACACTAAACTCTTTGTCACCTTCCACCCCTTTTGAGTATTTTTAATTCTTCTTTAAACAACATGGTTATACCATACACCTCTCTATCTTCCTCGCCAATACTAATTTCCCCCACACTGCAAAAATAATTGAATCAGTCTCGAAATCCAACTTATTGTCGTCTGACAAACTACAATTCACCCCAATCTCCATCGACGTCATCTACGTCTTCCTTTCGAATTTTGGTATGTCTTGGGTTTGGTCGCTCCATTACGCTTCGACTAGCATGGGATTCTTGAGACACAGCCCTCAGTCTCCACTGTCAAGCCTCCTTCAATCCATAGAAGGACTAAGGGACCATACTCGATTATCACTCACTGATTCATCAAAGATTAAGTTATACAAAATATTTAATAAGCCAGAAACTAAAGACATTTCAAACTCTCTGAGGTTCCTCACCAGCCCCAAGTTCCAATTCAATCCAGTAGATGAGGGAGATCCAATGAAGTCAAGCACATGTTTTCTTTAAAACTTGAGAGAGCAAACAAGGAAGGAAATACATCTTTCAAAGGAAGCTCCCCAACCCAAACATCTTCCCAAAATCTAATTTTATTACCATAAGCCAAGTCATACCTGACATGCAACTAGATTAGCTCTACACAGAATACTAGCATCCCAACCATTCCTTGAAAGTCCATAATACTTGAAATCACTTTATGCCACAACTTTCCACACTCCAAGGGGAAGTGCCATATCCACTTACCTAAGAGAGACAAGTTTTTCAAGATAATGTTTCCAAAACCCAATCCACCTCCTATTTCCTTTTGAACACCTTCTCCCACCTCACCAAATGATCCTTTTTCCTATCTCCCAATTCCCAAAGAAAATCCCTCATCAACTTCTCCACTCTTTTCACAATTGCTTAAGACATCCTAAAGATAGACATGAGATAAACAAGGAGGTTAGCCAACACACACTTTATCAAAGTGATTCTCCTACCCAAAGAGATATAGTTCCTTTTCTATCCAGCCAATCTTTTCTTTATTCTCCCCACCATCTTTTTTTTTATCAGCAACACAGAAAAGATTCATTAAATTAAAAGAATGTGTACAACAAGAAGTTGTGGGTAGACAAAAGGTCCACAGAAACCCCACTAATTACAAATACAGACCCAAGCTTAACCCAACAAAGCTTCATTCTCTCCACAATCGGGCTCCAAAAACTAGCAAATCTCAGGTTACCATCTAGAGGTAATCCTAAATATTTTAAAGGCCACTCCCCTCTCCTACACCCCAAAGACTCAACCATAGAGCTTAATTCCTCTAGCCAACACGGACTTTATCAAAGTGATTACTTGACTAGGCACATCAAGTAATTAAGTATGGTCCCTTAGCCCTCAGTCTCCTCCGATCCACAACCTTTCATTCTCCAGGGGGAAGTGCCATAACCACTTAACTAAGAGAGCCAAGTCTTTCAAGCTAATGTTTCCAAAACCCAACTCACCCTCCTCTTTCCTTTTGACCACCTTCTCCCACCCTCCACTCTTTTCACACCTCAAAGACTCAGCTAGTCAGCCAATAGAGCTTAACTCCTCTACTTCAACATTTATAACAATCACCACTCTTGTTCCAATTGACTTTTAAATTAGACATTCTTTCAAAGAGGTTTCTCCTTAAAATTTTTGTTTAATACAAAATTACAACCTTGTTTAGTTATTAATACTTTTTTTATGCAATTACACTATTAATACTAGTTATAATAAAGTGTCATGTGCAAAATATCATAGTTAATTGATCTAAAATGCTACTGTCTTGTAAATTCTAATGTTATTAGTATGTAAATTGATATGCATGATGATTGGTATGTAAATAAAGGGAACTAACCTAGAATTTTGTTTTTTCCTTTGTGAAATTTTATTACCTAGGCAACGCCTAAATGACTTGGCACTCCACTGCCACCTAGAATCACCTAGACACCTTTCCAACTATGGGGGTTTAGTTCTATACTAAATTTGGAAACTTTCGAGTAATGGCATTCCTCTAATAGCAAGTTCGATTAAAGCACTTGTAATAATAAATGAAGCACATCAAGTAAGCATATTTACAGATTTCCATAGGTTTTGAATAGTTGTAGATATTATTAGCAAAAAAGGCCTTGCATTAATATAAAACAAAATGCATTAACCAATCCAACTAGAATGAAAGAGAATAACTAACAAATAGAAATAAACAAACACAAAATATTAAAGAAGAAAATGCATAGCAGATACATACCAGTGTAGGTAATTCATTGAATAAAAACAATGGTCTTCAAAATGCCAACAGAAGGATGAAAAGAGCATCCCAATATACAGCCAGGGCACCATGACACCAGCAATATTATGGTGGACTGCACGAAGCACCGACCCTTGCAGTTTGGGCAAGTTGTTGAGATTCCATGGACTAGCACAATACTCATTCCATACCTCGACCTCAACTGAAGTTGGCCTTGGATCATTTACACGAGGAAAGCCACTTCCATATATGGATGTATCCAAGTCACTGCCATACAACACTTCGACTTCACCCACTGACCCCTCCACAATTTCCCAAAACCTTTTCTCAATTTGCAAACGTGAGACACATGCTGACCCAAACCATTTCCTTTTGGCCCGGTCAGCCAAACGCCTAAAAGCATCCAATGAGAAATGCTTTCCAGGAACGAAACCAAAACTATCTTTATCGGAATTTACACATTCCAAGCAATACCAGTTACCAGGAGGCACCTTCTTCAATGGTGGTGAAAGACAATAAATATGCCAACCCTTGTTACACCTATCACACAATAGCATTACTTCTCCATGTAGTCCACTTCTGCATTGTTCGCATATCTGATCCAAATCATCTTGCTTCTCTAGTGTACCTACCTTTGTTCTCTCCCCACCAGAATTTCTCCGTCTCTTTTTAGAACTAGAAACAACAGAGCCCTGTATGCTCTTCCCATTCCCACATATTCCTTTCTTATATCTTTTCACAGATTTGTCATGATTTGACTGACTGTGATAAACCTCGTAATCATACAAATGCTCCCGATACAACTGGCACAAAACATGTTTCGAGCACTCTGAAATCTTCCCTACTGATCTCACGAACCTAAAAACCTCTGCCCATTTCTTCTCCTTTACAACCTTATCATAACCTCCATAGCGTTTAACAGCATTGAAAAGTTTACACAAATCCAATTCTTCCCCTTCAAAAACCACCCTCTTCTTTTGTCTCTTCCCACTGTGATATTCCAAAAACCGGTTGTACTCCAATTCAAATGTCTTAGGATCACAGGCAGCCACACGCGCCTGCAACTGATGAATTGCTTGTGTTTTTGTAGGAAAGGTGAATGATTCTAAGTCTAATGCAAATGGGGGTTTCCAACTCTTGGGTGGAACAATTCGGCAGATCCCATATGGCTCTGCTTCCGGCCTGATCTTATATATAAACTCTAAAGGGTCCTTAAATTCTTCTTCTGTTGGATAAAAGACAGGAGCCTGTGGTATATTCAATGCCCCGGATGAAGATACAGCAGAACTGTGACCTGGAACCCCTTTTTCAACTGCCCTAGGTCTTCCTTTCCCCATTAAAAACAGACACCATAGAGAGAAACCTAAAGGCGCGCATACACAGAACCTTAACTACAAAGAACAGAAAGAATTCCTAGGGTTTTGTTAGCGTACCATTACCTGGAGAGTTTCGACTTTGGACGTGAACCTTATGGAGACTGATCCGCAGTGTCTGCTGTTTCGGTTGTTTTCCGGTTGCAAGACTTTCGAGTGGGAGGGAGTATTTTCCGTGGGAGATTTGATATCGGGACGGGATCAAAAATCAAATTTGTTTATAGGTTGCGAAAAAATAAGGTTTAAGTTTTGGGTTTAAATGTTGCTGAAATTACAGAAACATCTCTATTTATGATTTACTACTTTCCTTTCTATCGGAAGTTCGGAACTTCTTTTCGTCGTTATCGTGCTTCACCCTTAAAAGTTTCACCTCTTTCCCTTTTGAGGTCATGGGGATAACCGGATAAGTAATAACGTCACCCTTGGAAAATTGGAAGGACGGAATGAAACCGTCCTCCCACATGTGACATACACGTGATACACATACCCTTTGACGTCACATCCACTGCCAACTGGCAACACCAAAGGACATGATTTGTTCCCTTCAGTCTATGCAAAGAAGAGTCATATTTTCGCGAAACACTGGATATAACTTGACACGTCAACGTAGAAGACGAGCGAATCACGCTTTGACTAAATCCAAAAGATACTTTAGAGACCGTTTGGCAGTCTGAAACTTTCTACTTGAAGGGCTACACAACGCGAGTAGTCCATCGCGAGATTCGATACCAAAGTCTCCGCTACGAGCCTACGACCAGCAGAGACCTGAATTCACATCTCCGCCCCACAAGGAGCCGCCTTACAACGCCCCACAGCACATCCCTGCTTTGTATTGAGAATATCTCCTAGTAATAATACCAGAACCGATGATGTCATCATCGGGAGATATTCCCAATATACAGTGGGGATGTACTATGAGGCATTGTGGGGCATCGACAGAGATGTAATCTCTACAAGCTGATGGGCACCTTGCACAGTTTGAAGCTTAAGTGGAATGCCTTATTTTCACCAAATATTCCTATAGGTTGTTACTGGGGCCAACCATGAAAGGTATCTGCAAATAGGGTGTCAATGATATTCGAAATTTCAATTTTGAATTCGAGATTTAACATAATTGAATTCAGATAATTTGAATATCTAATTCGTTGAATTTGGATATCCTATTCATACGAATAGCTAATCATATTTGAATTCAGATATAACCGATTCGATTCAATAAATATCCAAATTCAATCGATTATTTAATTCTTATATATAATATATAAAATATTTAAATATCTTGTATAATTTATATATATAATAATTAATTATATAAATAATTTATATATTTATATACTTTGTATGAATAAAATATTTATTTTATATATTTATTAATTACCTAAATAAATTAATTAATCGAATCCGAATCAAATCAAATATTCAAATATTTAATCACATTTAAATTTAAACATTAATTTTTAATATCCATCGGATATCAAATTTTCTAATCGAATTCGAATTCAATCTATTTACATCCCAATTCTCAATGGGGGCCGGCTTGGGTGTTCTTAACTTGGATTTATATGCCAAATAAAATGAGTAAAGACGATGGCAAATCAATTTAAATTTTTAATTAAAAGGGTTCAATGCAAAAAAAAAAAAAAGTTCAAAAAAAATCTCTTCATTAAATCAAGTGGGATTCCTTTTCATTGTTATTCTAAATCTATCATCTTACATTATTTGTTATTTTTATCAGTTCTCTTCGTAATGGTTTTTTTATTCACTCGTTTTGCATGATCAAATCAAATAAGTTGTTTTCTTTTCTTCTATATCATTGGGTGACCTAAAAACTATCATCAACCATATGGATGATTAATCGTACGATCTCATTATAACAATTTTGATGTTTGAGAATTTTGATAATACAAGGCATTATTTTATTGCTTATGCACTTATACTATATACATAGATAGATATAGATATATAATATGCATTTTATCATTCTAACTTGATATATTTAAACTGTGTTTTTTTATTATTTTTAAAGTATTGCCTCACCTTTTTCTGCCCATTATACCTCAACTACACTTTTATCGTTTTAAAACGTTAGGTTTAATTACTTTCATCGTTGCTTTAAAAAGTTATTGAAAGAGGCTTGACAGCTTTTTGTGCCCTTTGGGGGTGGCTTTCATGCTGTGCCTTTTTTTTTTTTTTTTGAGAGGCATAAGCAATGTTTGGTAAAATAATATGAAATGTTAAATTTATTCAAAACAACCAACATTTTAGACATCTTCATGGACAAGTCTCTTTAAGCTGCTCCTCATGGCTGAACTAAAGTAGTTATGCATGAAGCTAAGCCCACACAAACCTGCTGGCTCCTAAGTCTCGAATTCAAAATTAATCCAATCATAAGATCGGGATCATTTCCATCCTGCACCTCATCTCACATGAATTTAGAAATCCAACACCATTTGAAAGTTGTGCCATACTGCTTCCTATTTCTCAAGCTTAGATGGTAAGCACTGTGCAGTGCTAAAGACCAACTCCAACACATAGTGGAATCTACTGTTTCAATAATTTACAAAAAACCAACTCAGCCTTAATCCCAACAATTTGGTTTCAACTATATTTCAATAATTTACTACAAAGAATCTTGTCCTTTTCCCATTAAATAAAAACAATATATTTCAATAACTAACAGAACTAGAAAAACAAAACATGACCCAAAATTCAGACCTTATCATTCTGATAAGTGAATTGCCTTCTAATAGGTGAAAGAAATATTATCAAAGCAGTGAGGCAATGGCAAGTTGTTTTTCCCATATTATAGGATGTGATGACTAGTTGGGGCCTAGGCGCTATCCAGTGGTTTAAAAGGTATGAGGTGTACGCCTGGTGGTGCGCCTCCAGGCAAAGTGCTCCCAAAACACCCTGAGGTGTATGCCAGAGGCATTGAGACCTCTGAGGTGTATGCCTCATGTGCAAGAGGCATAAACCTCATACACCTTTTTCATGAGGCATGCTACAGGCAAACACCTCATGCACCTCACGCACACCTCATATAAAAAGACAAGAAAAAAGAAAGGAAAGGGAAGGAAAGGGAAAGAAAAAGAAAGAAAGAATAAGAAAAAAACGAGAAAAGAAAGAAAAGAAAAGGGAAGGAGAGGAATGAGAAGGGATTTGCTTCCAGAGTGAAGATATGGTTAAAACAGATACCTAGATGAGACAAATTATTGGATGATGATCTGATCAAGGGCTCATCATTATATTATTTGATCGCCTAGTGCACTTGCTAGTGTAATCTATACGCATCAATACCAATATGAAAATGACAAATTAAACAAGAAAAGAAACCGAAGTTGCATGGAAATTTAAAAAAAAAAAAAAGTATGGGCTATAATCAACCAAAGGGACTGAATGCCTATTATATCAATGTAGGAAGATGTTTTTTTTTTCACAATGAAATATGCATGAAAAATAAAATAAGTTGATAAACTACTACCTATCAAAACAGTAAAAAAAAACTATAACTAATTAATGGATGCTTGAAAAGTAAATGACCTATGTTTTAACGTGGGGAAGACAATGTTATGATGCAAACAATTACCTAAGGATCATTTGGAATGAGGAATGATTTAATTACCCTATGGAAGACTCAAGTTCAAATGCTTATGATGTAGAATTATTTTAATAAAATGGGATAATAAACGATCCTAGATGATTAGCACCCAAGGAAGAACTAATAGAATGATGATTAAATCAGCATCAAACAAACTAATGGTTGGGATTTCATGAAAGCATATAATAGCAAAATTTAAAACTATGAAGAGATGCTAACAATGTTTCATCTTCATATGGCCAAAAGTCAATCCTACTTTAACTACTTAGACAGGAACAAAAAAAATAACTAAGACAAAATGGAAATAGCAAGCCTACAATAGAAGAAGAAAAAAAAGAAATGTCAAACCTTATGAGTCATGAAGTAGGAATCACTTCTCATCAGTTTTTCTATTAGCAACATGGCCTTTATAGTTGCCCTCGCTATGTTTCTTCATGAGGCCTTTGAAAACCTTGTGAACATTTGGGAGGTCAAAGACATTGGTTATGTAGCCCAATATGTGTAAAAAAACTGTTGGATCGAGTATCATTTTTGTTGCGCAATTGTTACTTCACGAATGCTTTTAGCTTCTTCTCTTAGATGTATGCATG
>NW_010729088.1:2808186-2834102 GCF_000365185.1 Nelumbo nucifera | reverse complement strand
GTTCTTAGACTGTAATATTGATTTGGGGGGACTCTAGGGATGTGAGAGATGGTAGAGAAAGAGTATAAGATATGGGTTAGGGAAGCTTGGGGCTGCTTGGGATGTGGAGGGGGTATTCTCTATGCTAGTGAGTGTAGGATAATCTCTCTAGGCTTTATTGTGTGCCTAGAATGTGAGAAAGGGGTGGTATTTATAGATTTTTTGAAAGGGGAATGGAGGGCTGAGATGGGAGACAAGGGAGATCAATGGATGAGGTTTAAAAGTTTTTGGAGGGAGATTGATTGAGAGAATGGGATGTCAAAACAGCTTTGGAAGAGATTCTCTCGATCAATCAAGACAATGAAAGGAAGATTTTACCAATTTACCTAAATTGGACATTCAAAGTTTAGGTGATTGGCTTGATTGATTGGAGGCTTCTAGCTAGTCAAATCTTTGATTTTAAGATGGTTCTAGAGGCTGAGAGGGAAGTTTGGTCGTGGGATGCCCTAGGCTCGAAGTTGTAGTAAAGAGAATTCCAAACGGAGGGTCCGGATCGAGTCTATCTTCGGGTCTTAAGATGGAGGGGTTAACGGTGTCAGAATTGGATGATCTTGGTACCGTTGGATTCGGAATTTCAAGTTCTATCCATATATAGGGTTGAATTTCATATTTTCTGGGGGATAGGATTTAGGATCAGAGACGATCCCGTTCAGACGATCAAAATCGGTTCCTACTTCGGGTCTTGAGATGAAGGGGTAAGTGGTGTCAGATTTGGGTGATATTGCTATTGTCGGACTTGGATTTTTGGGCTCTACATACTTATGGTGTTGGATTTATGATTTGATATGATGAGGTTCAGGATCAAAATGACTTTTATTGGACGATTGGAATCGGATCTGGCTTCGGGTCTTAAGATGAAGGGGTAAACGTTGTTGGATTTGGGTGATATTGGTGTTATTGGATTTGGAATTTTGGGATATACGTACCTATGGTCTCGGATTTTGATTTGATGTGGAATGAGGTTTAGGATCAAAATGTTCTTGATCGGACGATCGAAACTGATTTTGGCTTCGGGTGTTAAGATGAAGGGGTAAATATTGTTGAATTTGGGTGATCTTGGTGTCATTGGATTTGGATTTTCGAGCTCTACATACCTATGGTTTTGGATCCTTGAGGCCCCAACTTTTGTAAAATTCTAAAAATACCCCCAGGTCAACTGTGAGGTTCGCTGAAGCATGCTTGAAGTTCAAAATGTTGCAGAAAGACTAAGGGAAACAAAAATGGGGTGTCTATAGGTCTATTTTAATCGTGTTGGCCTATTTAGCTTGACCAATAAACATGTTAATTTTGGATTGATACACTTAACCCATAAATAGATTGTTTATAGGGATGGGATTTCTACCCTACTAGGTGGGTACCCCCTACCCTACTCGATGGGATGGGTTTTTTTGCTTGAATGATGGGTTTTGGGGTGGGGACGATTTTAGGATTCTACAACCCGTACGAGTATGGATAGGGTATGGTATTAAGTTAAAACCGACCCTCCCCAACCCACATATTGTTGGAAAGCATATAAACTTTATGTACCAAGTGTTGAATTTAATAATTTTTTCAATTTTATGTGAAATATAATTGATAGTTCACGTGTTTCCTATATGTCTTAATCAAATAATTGGAAATTTTGTTGTTTATTTCCGTTATTTTACTTATTTATTACTCGTATATGACAAGAAATAATATTAAATTAGATATGGGTTCTAAATGTCAACTGCCTTACCCTTGAATACGGGAAGGATAGAGTCAGGGAGGGTTTTGTATTTTCATGTTTAGATAGGATTTGAATTCTCAAAAACCAACCCATTATGGGATTTGGGGCGGATACAACTATGCCATGTCAAGCCATATCAACCAAAAATGACCCATTTAAATAAACAAGTTACACGGGTCATGTCTTGTCATATATCAAATATGCTATAAACATATCATATTTGTATCTAAATATTTGACACAAATACTTAATCGTGTTGTGTTCGTATCAACCCATACATTCAGATATCCTTACCTTGACACGATATGAACACAGAACATGAATTGCCACCCTTATACCAATTGGTGGGTGGGGTAGAAAAAGGACAAATGTAGATTAATTAGGGGATAAAGGTATTGGAGGACGGGAGTTGCAATGATGAGGGTTGTGGTAGGATGAGAGTTTTTTTTTTATTTTTTTTATTTTTGCTTCATGGGGCTACACAATAGGGGGTAGCCCATCCCCTTTCCCTTAACCCCCCCGGTTGTGGTAGGATGAGAGTTCTCTCTTCTTAAAGGTGTCTCATCCTTTGTCTTATTTATGGGTGCATGGTTCCTTATCTGGTCGAAGAGGTGATGTTATAAGGAAGAGGGGTCTTCCTTGTCAGGGTATATTTGTAAGTAAGTTGGATAAGAAGATGGGTCTTGTAGAGTTTTACCATGTGGCTTCATGGGTCTCGGGGTTAGAGGTTTGCGCTTCCTTCTCGAAGTTCTCTCGTGAACACAAATTCAGCTACAACTCTACTCCCAGGGGTCATTCGTTACTTAACCATAGTTGGAGTGTGATTGCTTATGTTTGCAATCACGCCCATTCTAGGTGCGCCAAGCCATTGCATTGCGCTTTGCCGTACTGTTGAGCGAGCATCGTGTCAATGCAATGTTGTAGCAACCGGATATGCTCCTCACAAATAGGCGCCTCACATGCACATCCACCGTGAATTGGAAATATCTCCTGTGAATAAGAATTAATATTCACGGGAGATGTTCCCAATGCATGGTAGGATGTGCATGTGAGGCACCAGGTGTGAGGAGCAGATTCGGTCCGAGCGGAGGTAGCTATCGTGCTGTTATGGATAGCAAAGTGTCCCAGGTCCATTGCGTGAGCAAATTTCTGTGCTTCACTCTTCCTTTTCCTTGTGCATAAATTTGGGGCTGGGTAATGCATTGAAGGCTCTTGTTTTAATATTTTCGGTGCCTAAGTCCATGTTCTTACACTTTCATTTGTGACGAAGACTCTATAAGCTTTCACTTTGCAACAAATAAGAAAAAGGGTAATTTGGATTTCTAAAAAGTTTTAAACACCTAAACAATAATCTTTTTCAAAGCTAACTATTGTAACTATAACGGAGGGGGTGTTTGTTGTAAAGTGAAAGTTTATGGGGGTCTTTGTCACAAAAGAAAATTCACGAGGGTAATAATCACTAATCCCGTTATATATGGGGTCTTTGTAATTTATCCTTATTTCTTTTCTCAGTCTCATATGTCCTTCCCACTCTCTAGTCTCTAATATGTTACATATATATCTTCCTAATCTTACATAAAGTTCCAATCTAATGGTTGGGATGCAATGCACGATATAAATTGAGCCCAACTGTGTTGACTGTTCAACCCAAATGGTTGAACCATTTTGACTTGCTCCAATCTAACATCTCCCCCTTATAAGAATTAGCATATATCTATCCTTCATAGTGGTTTCACTAGCAATTCCTTTCCATAATTCCATTTCTTAAGCTCAGTTTGGAAGGAGTACAAAACAAACATCTAGAGTGAAAAACCTTGTATTTTGTATTATTTTATATGTACTAGTAAACGGTGTACGTGTGTTTGTACGTGGCAGTATCGACAAAACTATTTATAATTTATTGTCACTTGTTATAATTCATTTATCCAAAAATTAATTAAGGTAATGTATATAATTCTCTAAGACAAAACTATTCAACTTACCATATTTGGTTCCAACACCCTGACAATTTCTAGGTTATAAGTGGGCAATTTTTGAAGTGAGAGCAAAGGACATATATGCCCTCTTTATACCCGCTATATGCTTAGATAAAGGGGGTAGAAAACGTCCAATGAAAATTCCAAAAAGAAGGAGTATTCACTATTTTATAAGAAGTATAGATTTGTATTGTACATATTTGTATTTGTACTCATTCTAAGGTGAGCCTGAAGCACTTTCTCAACTTTTTGTTTCCTTCTTAGTTTTCTATCAAATCAAGTACAACATCGTGTTCTGTCTTGCATGTTTTAGACTATAGAAGGTTAAGTGGTGGAGGTAGCAGGACATGTGAGTAGGGTTGGGTTTGAGTTGAGTCGGATATCTGGCTTTTTGAGCTCAACTTGCCAAAATATATGAGGCTTGAGCTTGAGTTTGAGCTCGATTCGAGCTAGAGATTTGAGCTTGAATTCGGTTTAACTTAAAAGCTTATATGTTTAAGCTTGGCTCAACCCAAGCTTGACTATGAGCCAAGTTTCCTATAAAAAATATACTTATAAAACAAAATATTATACATATAAACATTATTTTTATTTTACATATAACAATTAGGAATTATAAAATTTATTTATTATTATAAATATAAAAATAAAAATCATATATATATAAACAATATAATATAGTAAAATCTCGATTAGGCTCTTGAATCTCATCAATCGAGCTTTATTGGGCTTGAGGTCAACTTGATGCTCAGTTTTGGCCAAATCTAATTGAGATTTTCACAAGTTGAGCTTGAATAACTTATGAAAAGTTCAATTCATGTCCACTCCTAGGCGTGAGGTTCACTAGCCTTACTAGCAGTCTGCGGTTATATAAATTTGATCCCATGACTCTATATTCATAGAGATGTGTTGAGATTTATTCTTTTGGTTTGCCAACCATATTCACTTATCATGTACATGTTCTAACCCTTTGGTGATATAAATTCATAATTGTCCATACTGTGTGTTAGACATCTTGATTGTTACTAGTTCCCCATTCCAATAGGTTCAAAGTTTGAATACTCCAAATCAAATGAACTTAAACAACCAATTCTATTTCATGTGGAGTCCATGGAAAGGTTATTGGTAAATAGTCCATAACATCCCCAAACCATACCACCGGGGATATCTTACTTGTGCAATAAAGCCAGATGAAAAAAAAGGCATCCCTACTTATCTATATCTATCTATATATATAGCAAGATGGTCCACGTCACCTTGCCTCTCCTTGCTCCATTACCCCAACCTTTCATTCTCCTTGACCCTCTCTCCTCTCCCCTTTCCACCACTCCCATTAAGCCAACTCAGCACCCTCTATCTCCATTTCCTAATTAGCTCAATATATTTTACCCAAAATCTCTATCCACAACTCACGTTTCTCACTCTCTCTACCCAAATAATTACCCTCCTTATCCCATCTCTCATAAAACCTCTCCACACTCCTAATTTATTGTTCTTAAAATTCTCATAAAGTCCTCATTCCTAAAATATTGCTCATAACCAACTTTTTTTTGGTACTCTTAACTAATCCCCACTTCCCTACTTCCCCACTTCCAAGGCATCTCTCTCTCTCTCTCTATTCGATCAATTTAACTAAAGTGATGTTGGTTATTGGATCGGGTATGGTTTGTTTTTTATTAATCTGACCCATTTACTTTAAATGGTATATTACCTATTGTTTATAATTAATACTTATTTTATTTTATTATAACTTATACCAAAATAAATTAATTATTTTTGTGATTAATTAAAAATTCCCAAACAATATTACTATTTTTAATAATTAATAATTTTCATCTTAGTAATGTTTTGGGGGTTAATTACTAATATTGTCAACAATTTACTAATAGTTTACCAAAATTAATTAATTCTTTTCAGGACTAATTGAAAAATACAAAAATTCACTTAAAGCCTATTATTTATATCCATGATTTATTAAAAAATGCCAAAATTTAATACCAAAATATATTATTATTTTTAGTAATTAATATTAGTGGTATAATAACAATTCATGATTAATTAGTGATATATTACCAACAAATTAATTAATTATTATATTAATATATTAAAATATAAAAATTAATAATTGTTTCATGAATAATTAAATTGATTAATAAACTAACTATTATTACTGTTAATAATAGTAATATTTTTATAAATTAAGAATATAAAATTTGTTATTTCATAATTAAGAATTATTAAATATAATTATACATTTATTAATAATATTTAAATATTAATTATAAAATTTTAAAAAATAATTATTAACTATTTTTGTGAATAATTAAAAAATACCATAAAATATTACTATCCTTAGTTATTAATATTGTTGTTAGTAACTATAAATTAAAATTGGTGCTATTAATTACTAGTGGGGACCCTACGATGCATGAGTTTTATGAAAATAATTTAAGGCAAAAAGAGATATGAGTGTACCTTGGGTAGGGTACTTGGATGGGCCTAACTCGAGCCCAACTCAATTCAACCGAAGCTTTTGCACAAGTTGGGCTTGAGTTTTTGAACTTCAAGCTGGGTTTAGGCCAAAAAATTTAAGGCTAACCTAAACTCAGGTTGGGTTTGGATGAGGCCTCGGGTAGTTTAAACTCGACCCAATCCAATTTTATCAATATGTTCTACCTAGAAATTGGGCTATAAAGCTCAATGTGCCCATTCGCCCAAGCCCAAGTCCTAACCAAGATGTTAGGTTAAGATCGAGTTGTGCCTAAGTTGGTAAACTCGGGCCCGAATTAGTAAATTATCATTAATTATTGGCATTCTATTTTTGTTATATATTAGTAAATTATCAGTAATTATTGAAAATTACCAATACTTTTTCTCTTAGCAAGTAGGCCTAACCCGAACTTTAACCCAATAAATATCTTGAGTTGGGCTTGTGATTGGACGTGTTGAGCTTTATAGCCCAATTTCTAGATAGAATATATTGATAATATGTAGATATGCATATCACAAAATGTTGGGTAGGCTCAAATTGGTTGAATTGGGCTTGGGCTACCCAAGGCCTCAACCCAAGCCCAACCTGAATTTAGGTTAGGCTTGAGTTTTTTGGCCTAAGCCCAACTTGAAGTTGAAAACTCAAGCCTAACCTATGCAAAATCTTTGGTTGATTGGTTTCGGATTAGGCCTACTTAAGCCCGTGCATCGCATGGGTCCCCACTAGTATATACTAAAGTAAAACATGCCACGTCAGATGGCATCTCCTTTCTCCATTACCCCAACAAAGCAATTCTAAAGGGGGTTCAAAATTGCCTTTAAAAGCCCATGGAGTCTGCATGCTAGCATGGCTTATCTCTCTTTTCCCTCTCATTTTTTACTAGGAACCTAACTATCCCCCACTTTCTCCTAAATTATCTCTAACTATATATAATTCCTATTTATCTCCTAAATTATCTCTAATTCCTATTTTCCCTCTCCCCACTTTTCATCTATACCCATGTAAAGAAAGTTTTTCAATTAAAAAAATAGCAATTATTTAAATATTATAATGAAATTATGTAATAACTTTAAAATATTTATTAAAAACATAAAAAATCATCATAGTAGATTTAATACTATTCATATTATTAATAATTGTATATTCTTATGAAATTCATAATGAAATTATGTAATAACAATATAAATTATAATTTTATGGATTATTCAATTTAATAACTAAATAATATTTTAAAAATATAAAATTTATTTAAATGTTATACAAACAATACAAATTAAAATTATATAACAAAATATTATTTAAATATTTCAATAACTAACTATTTTAAATAAAAAAATATTAAAAATAGCAAAATAATTGTATAACAAAACATTTAATATTGCGTAATAACTTTAAACAAAATAAAATTTAAATAAAAAAATAAATTAAATATTTCACATATTATTGAAAAATTTAAATAATGCTAAAATATAAATAATAGATTTAATAGTATTTGATAATAAGAATATAAAATATAAATAATTGATTTTTTTAAATATTATTGAAATAGCGAATGTAGATTAAATAACTTAGAGGTATTGGAGTTTTATTAGTTATTTATTGTATTCCCGCTATAAATTTTCAATAATTATTGGAGATTAAATTCTTATTTGTTAGATATTATCAATTTAGTTGAAATTAGGAGTGTTCACTAGGCGGTTCAGATCGGGGTAAGGCACCCATGACACCTTAGGACGTATAGATCTTGAAAAGTTACCCAAAACCAAAACAAAAGATCACCTCAATTAGACATCAGAGTGCAAAGTTATGGCCTTTGAAAGTTTGCACATGCATTAGACCTAGTGATTGGGTCAAACGGGTCAACAGTTGGTGTTTTCTACCAAGTCAATGTTTTTTTTTTTTTTTACCAAAGGGCGGGTTTCAACATAACTAGACCTAGAATCAAGTCGGGTGGCGGTTTGAATAGTTCAACCAGTAGGGTCAATGGCAGGTTGAAAACATTGGTATTGGTTTGGGCCGATTTTTAGTTTGGTTGGTTGGTTCAAAAGATTTAAACTTAAAAAAATTAAATTACATTTAAAGAATACAATTATATTATTGGAAGAATAAATTTAAGTTTATAATACAAAATATTTTAGACTAAGAAATATGGGAATTTTCCCACTTTCCTGTATTAAAAAATTATATTTAAAATATAAAATATTAATGTATATATATTTTTATGATTGGGATAGTCCGATTTTGGTCAATTTACAAATGGCCAAACTGAAACTAACATGAATTGGTTGGGTTGGGAAATTGCTAAACCGAAGACGATCGAAAATACTAGAAAGTGACGAATTTGGGTTAGTTTGGTCAATTTCATTAATTTGATGAACATCCCTATGTGAAAATCTGAAATTAATTATCGTTATTTTTGTTTTGTAAAAATTATTAATTTGGTAAATGTTATGTATTTCTATTATTTAACTTTCACACAAAATTCATACATCGCATGAGTCCTTCCTAGTTCTTAAATTAATTATAATTTCCTATCAAATTTAATGTTTATTATTCACATGATAATAATTCAATCCGGTCAATTAGTATTGGGATCCACAAGTCAAACGTAAGATACATTCCATCTCATGCCAAAGGCGGATTGAATTCAAATCGGATCAGGCAATATCCGGATTCGAATCCGATTAGAAAATTTGATATCAGAATTCGATTCGATATCCGACGGATATTGAAAATTAATATCTGAATTTGAATCCGATTAAATATTCAAATATTTGATTCGAATTTGATTAATTAAATATTTTAGATAATTAATAAATATATAAAATAAATATTTTATTGATATAACGTATATAAATATATAAATTATTTATATAACTTAATTATTATATATATAAATTATATAAAATATTTTATATATTATATAATTAAATATTTATCGAATTCGGATATTTATCGAATCGAATCAGGTCATATCCGAATTGGAATCCAATTAACTAGTTAATACGAATAGAATATTTGAATTCGATCGATTAAATATTCGAATTATTTAAATTCAATTCAATTATATTAAATATCAAATTCAAAATCAGATTTTCGAATAATGTTGACACCCCTACTTGGTCTCCTTACAAGTCTTCGAGAACAAGCAACTACAACCGCACATGGGGAACATCTTAAAAGATGTGCAATGACTAGTTGGAAGCATTTGTTTTCACCTTGGAAACAATTCACTTCGGCCCATTAGTATGGGGATCTGCAAGTCAAATCTGAGATACACTCCATCTCATCCAAAGGCGACTTTGAATCTGCTCCCAAAGGCGACTTTGTACGGGCAACTATTAATGATGTTTATTTTTTCACTTTAACCTTACAATGCCACGTCAATTTCATACTTCATATTCATTGGGTTCAAAACTGTAGTAAAAAATTGTTATCATTTAGACATTTACCTTGTAGTCAACATGCTCAAAACCTTGGCCAATAATTGGATGGAAAAAGCACGCATGATTGTTATTGCTCAAAATGAATTCTTATTATTTCACACATCATGTTTTAGAAATCAGAGCAAGGCATGTATAAAGTCGTCCATGTTTGGATATTAGTTTTAGCTTGCCATTGTGATTTGACAATACATATCAATAAGTTTCTCTAACTTTCGATTTCTATTCACTGGTTGGTTCTACTCCCATGAGTTTATTTGCTGTTTTATTCTATTTTTAGGGCTATTCAGTTGCATCACGTGCTTTTCACTATTTAAATTGTTAGACATTTTTTCTCTTTTTGGGAAGGGGGTGATGCATTAATTGACTTAGGTTTATATCAAGCTCAAGGTTTTTAAAACTAGATCGTATAGAAAACTGTTATAGGAGTCTGGACCAGTTTCAGGATTAATTGAATCCTCCCATCATCCGGTTTGAACTGATAATTTATTTTGACTTAAAAAAAAATAAAAATAAAAATTCATTATCTAAATTGACGGTTTGATAATTCAATTGTTCTGATCAGCAGGTTATTGATCAATTCAATGATCTTTGATTAAAAAACGATTTTAGGATGAAACAAAACTAAATACCTGTCCGATTCTCTGTTTTTCTGGTCTGATCAATCGATATGGTCCAGTTTTGAAAACCATAATCAAGCTTAGTTGTTGGTTAAAATACTTATTTCTCAGGATTTAAATAACTTTCTATTTATTAAAATTATATTATAAAAAATGTAATTCCAAATTATTAACTTATGGTTGGACTAAGATGCGGCATGACAGAGGAAGAACTTAAGTATAATTGGTTAAAGCCTTTTCCGTATAATGTCTTTCCAGCATTATAAATTTTCCTCTACATAGGTAATTCTAGATATTAAGTATAATTGGCATTTAATTGGATGAGACCCGAATGGTTTCGGCCATGGATCTGTTTTATATTATCGATTAATTCGGAATTGTTTCATCTTTGTCCATTTCAGATTCGATCCATTACCAAATAACATTTCTATGATAACTCGATTTCGGTTCGATTTACCTTTTACAGTTTCGGTTAGAAGAAAAGAATATTTCAGTTTATGCGGTTCGATTTTTTAACTGAACAAACCGAATTTTCAGGCGCAAATCAATCCGCAAAGCAAAAGCAAAATTCTACATTTCACTTAAAAAAGATGAAGAATTATAAAATCGAAATGACTGCGGGGGAGAGTGGGGGCGTGGGAAATGGGAATTTAAGTCCTGAACTTAACCCTCCATTCTGCTCCACTGATGAATTCTATATAATATATTTTCTCTTTCGATAAAAAACAAAATCAGGGAAACTACGTTTTAAGAAAAAAGTTTAGAAAACAATAAAAAAATTGCTGCATGTCGGTGGAAAAAGAGGAATAGACACGGCCAAGTAAGATGGGAGAGGATTTTAAGAGATCTGATCTTTTATTTCTTCTTTTCTCTCGAACTTCTGAAGATTCTTCTTTACAGAGCACACCCGAAGTCTTGTGTAATGATCTCGTTTCGAGCTAGTTCAGTATGACCTCTTGCTTTGGAGTTAGTTCGGTAGGACCAAGTCTTTAGCTTCTGAAAGCTCGTTTTTGGATCGAGATTCGTGGTTTCGAATCGTTGACTTGGCCAAGTCGAGGTACGGCAAGTGTTGTGAATTTTCGAAGAATTGAAGGGTCGATCGGGTTGTGAGATATCTATTGTCCTTTTTTTTCCTGGATTTTTTTTTTTTTTTTTTTATGTCGATTAGGACGTGTTCTGCCGCGGGAACTAGTGGCCTTTAAATCGGAAGCATGTTGTTCTTTTTAGTTTTATGCGAATTTATTGACATCAGAAGCATGTAGCAAACTTATGTAACGGTGGACTGGGATGTGCGACTTAACAAAGGGAAGGTTTGAAAATGCAGAGCTGGTCTTTTCTTACCGAGTATTTAGTTCTGCTTTGAGTGCAAACCCAGAAAAAGAGGAAGAAGAAGAAAAAAAGGAAGAAATTCTGGTTTGAATGGTTTACTGGTTTATGAGGTTTTGTCACAACAGAGTTGACCAATAGGGCGAGCGTTTTAGGTATTTTTTGCTCTGAATTGTCCAATATTTATTTTTCCCCCCTTTTTAGTTTATGATTCATTTTTGGAAATTATTTGACTAATGGTACCTTTTAAAGAGGAGAAAACTAGATATTGATTGAACTTCGTATTCAATCATATTGCTCCAAATTATTTGGAAATTATTTGTTTTGTAACATAAACTTTACATTCGTGAATGAACTTTACTGAAATATCAATGAAGAGCAAACATATTGCTCCAAATCTCGTGAAGTTTGGACTTCAGTGCAAAGGAGATTGATAAATATATATAAATTGTTAACTCGCTTAGGAAGTTTGAGTTTATCTCGGATAATTTCCTATTTTTGGATTAACTGGTGCTGTCTCGCGCTGTGTAATTTATCTCGGATAAATTACATTGGGAATGCAGCATTTTCAGAACTTGCTTTAGATATTGTAATGGCCAGTAACCAGGTTTGAGGGTACTGGGTAGCCGGGTCTTTGATATATTAATGTGCTACGAACTCTGTCACAGATTGAAATGATCGGAAGAACATAGTTGACGGGAAGTTGTTTGTAGGACGATCCAGTTGGATTAGTCTGTTAAACTGAATGGATCAAGTGCACAACTTAAAAGTTGGTTGGTATGTGGTGACTACAGTGGCATTTTAAAGTTTCAGAGTTAAAATACATTGGGATGGGCTGTCAATGCTCAAAACTTACGGAATGCTGTTGGGGTACACAATTTAAGGGATCAGTACTTGAGGCTCCTGATGTTGGTGAGTAGACGGACTGTACTATTTCTTTTTCTTTTCTTTTCTTTTTTTTTTTTGGGTTTCAGGGCACGGAGAGGTGTCATGCCTCTGTGTGTGTGCGCATGCGTGTGGTTGTCTCAGAGAATGAGAAGAATGGTTTTGATGACTTGTTCCCATTCTTGCAGAGAATGAGGATAAAAGTGAGGTTGATGATTTGCCTGCATTCCGTGAATACACTTTTGACCAGCTCAGGCTTTCTACATCTGGCTTTGCTGTAGAGAACATTGTTTCTGAACATGGGGAAAAAGCTCCAAATATTGTCTATAAAGGAAAGCTTGAAAATCAGAGGCGTATTGCTGTCAAGCGCTTTAATAGAATGGCTTGGCCTGATGCCCGGCAGTTCTTGGTAAATCTCTCTTACTTCTTATCATTAAGTTTCTCCTCTTTAGTATTTTGTAATATTGTTTTTGAAGCCATAAACAAAATCTGATGCATGTTACTTATATGTAGTTGCATAAGAAGAAGCCTGTACATTACTCTTTGTAGATACTTGAAGTTTTTTGTTCACTCTTATTTGCTGAAAGCATTCACTGTTCTTATTCAACTATCATGCTGCATTCACTTTATTATTGTTGAGAATTTTATGCATGGGTTTTCTTTTCTTTTATTTTTTATATNGGGGGGGGGGGGGGGGGGGGGTTGGCTCGAGTAGCATTTTAAACTGATTTGGACTTGGGCCTTCAGGCCAGGTCCATTTGAAATGTTCTCTTAGTTAGTTATCCAATTATATTGAGATTATGTGATTTAAATGTAATTAAGGGAATTTAGTTATTTTAAGAATTTTTGGTTTTCTCCTGTGGAAGTTCTGTAACAGAAATGAGATGGTATCTTGTTCTTCATCCTTTGACGCTTACTGCTTCATTATCTTTCCTTGTCTATGACGAGGATGAGGTCCAGTTGAGTGAAGATAAAAATGGTATAGTTACATATAAATGTACAAGGCTGTATTGATCTCTTTTATTCATAAGACAGGCTTTATGTGCCACAGTCATTAAAGCAGCAATTCTGATCTTTTGGAACTGGTTCGGTATATTAACAATCTCATCTAGTCTTTTTTAGCTTTTTGGGGACACTTGTAAACAGTATATTGAAAATGTGGGATGGGTAGCAAAACTAGCCTATACTGGACTTTGAAAAATTATATGTAAATATTCATTTTTTGTCATAACCAATAAAATTCTTATTGTTACAATAAAAGCAATCTTTCTTTTAGCTCTAATTTTCTTCAGTCTCATGCAATATGTGTTGTTTTCTATGTATGCTCTGATTTTTCATCAATGCAAAACATAACTTGGAAACTTTCTCTTGCAAATTTAGGAAGAAGCAAGATCTGTTGGTCAGCTCCGCAACCATAGATTGGCAAATTTACTTGGTTGTTGTTGTGAAGGTGATGAGAGATTGCTTGTGGCAGAATATATGTCCAATGACACGCTTGCTAAACACCTATTCCATTGTAAGTTCCTGATATAAGTGAGCATATTGTTTGCCTTGTGTGCCTTTGCATGTTTTCAGAAAATTCTATTTTATCAATTATCATTCTGTATAATTTTGTCAGAACAAAAATCTCTGTAAATCAATGCTATCATCGAAAAAGTGAGTACTATGGAGCCCTTAAAGGGTTTGCACGTTGTCTTTTTGTGATTTAAAGGGTTTCATGGCACTTGCACTGTTCCTGATTTGCTGCATGCCAACATTGGTTGAACATCAAATTAAGCTGCTGTTTTCTTGATTTGCTGGTCTACTTTTAGACATGTCTACATGTATCAGTATTTCCACAGAGGCAAGCTCATAAATTTGACCTTTTCTGTATTGTACTATCCCTATGTCATCATTTTGTTTATACTTCACACTAGTAATATGAATGATTCTAGTCTATCAGATTTTCAGCTTTATACTTCACATGACACTATAGGATCACATTCTCTATGCTTTATTGGTTTATCATCTCCATGACATTCTTAAATTTAAGGTGAACTAAAGAGCACTCTCTTTCTTGACACTTATGAGAATTAGAAGCCTCAAATCTGGTTGTGTTTTAATGGCCACTAAATTTATTCATTTGTTTTCATTTTGCTTGGTTATTCCATGTGGTGGTTGTTTTTCTATTTCATGTACTATAGTTATGATTGCTTTTTTTGTCCTAGGGGAAACACAACCTATGAAATGGGCAATGAGATTAAGGGTGGTTTTACATCTTGCTGAGGCACTTGAATATTGTTCCAACAAAGGGCGTGCCCTTTATCATGATCTTAATGCTTATAGAGTTTTATTTGACGATGTGAGTATTTTATCATTCTTCAATTTGCAATCTTCTTTTTTGGCAGTGAGTTTATTTTTCATTCTTCATGTTGTTATTACCTTTTTATGCATAACCATTTTTAGCAGTTAAAAAGATTATTTTACATTCTTACATTGTGTGACAGGATGGTAATCCTCGACTTTCATGCTTTGGCCTGATGAAGAATAGTAGAGATGGGAAAAGTTATAGCACAAATTTGGCATTTACCCCGCCAGAGTATCTGAGAACTGGTATGTCCATGTTCCCCTTTCAAACCATAGGTATTTTGCATTCATAAAGTGACAAATAGAGTTCCTTCAGTCCTTCCTTAGTGGTACATATAGATTTGGGTGAAGCTGGATGTGATTATTCATGGACTCAACTCTCATGGCAAATCATGTAATACAAAAGGGGCCATTTCATTTTGAGTGAAGAGTGGATGAGTGGCTTAATAGGCTCTGCAAAAGAAATTTTCAGAAAGCAAACAGAAAGGGGAAGAGTTTTTTTTTGGATCAATAACCATGAATTTTATTAAAAGGATAATAAGAGCGTACAATTACTAATTTATAGGGAAATTTACCTAGGACTCCCTCTAGGTGCAAGTCTGAAGGCTACAAGCTTTTGAACCCAATTGTAGAAAAGTTTGCAAGGAAACCGGCAGCCTGGAAGAGGAATTATATTTCTTTGGGAGGTAGAATTACCCTGATTAAGTGCACACTTTCTAACCCTCCAATATATTTTCTACCTGTTCGTAGGATCCCCCAAAATGAATTTTGCAAGTTAGAAAAATTGATGAGGGATTTCCTTTGGGAGCCAGGAGAGAGCAAAAAGGATCACTTGATAAAGTGGGAGGTTGTGTCTAGAAGTAAGGAGGGTGGTTTGGGAATGGGAATTTAGCAAAGAAGAATATAGATCTATTGGGGAAGTAGTTGTGGAGATGGCCTCTTGAGGGGGAAAGGTTGTGGAGCAAGGTGGTGGCAAGCGTTCATGGGGGTTTCAAGTAATGTCTGGGATGTTGGTATCTTTGCTAGGGCAATATTAGCTTCGCCATGGAAAGCTATTGGTACCATTCTTCCTCTTCTCTTAAATCATGTTACGTATGATGTCTGCTCTAGGGACTTTGAAAGGGACACTTATTTGAAAGATTGTTTCCCTTCATTGTACTCTATTTCTTTGCTTAAAGGGGCACTTATTTCAAAGTTCCTAACTCAACCTTTGCTTCCAGTGAACTTCAATTGGGACTTCGGTTTTAGTAGGGGATTGAGGGATAGTAAGGTTGGGGATTTGGTTTTGTTGTTGGATGTTCTGGGGAAAGCTTCTTTTGATTTTTTTTTTTTTTGTGTTTGACAAACGTGTTTGAGCCCCCAACTGAAAGGTGTCTTCACTTGTTCCTCGTTTTTTAGGTCTTTATGCTCTTCAACCCAGGCCCATTTTGTTCCTTTCAAGGAGCTTTGGTGCAAGCCCATCCCCCCAAGATTCATGCTTTTTGTTGGCCTTTGAATTGTATCATGAACAAATCAATAGCACATAACCTTATTACAGAATTTTCATGAACAAATAGCTTTCATTCCCTGCTTGTGATGTCACATTATTGAACTGTATCAAGGATTTGCATCTACTTATCAGTCACTCCGTTGCCACTTCCTAGGGTTACATCATGGACTTGCTATCTATTTGGCCTTTGAACCTAAACTAAATAATATGCAAAAACTACATCCAGTTTTAAACTTTTAAATTTTAACGTGAAATTTGAAATTGGAAAAATGTCCCTGCTATCTCTTTTATTTTTTTGCATTAGTTGTTAGTTTGACTTAACTGCTTCATTTTTGCATTGGTTTAAAGTGAGATTCCTTTTAGTGTTTTTTTTGGTAGGCAAATGGTCTACACGTTGGGGGGTATCCCTCCCCCAAACTCCAAAACCCCTCAGACCCTGGTGAAGGCAGGATTCAATCCCAAGTCTCCATTATTGCTATCCAAAGACCTTGCCAGCAAGCTAGTTGGTACCTTCCCTTTTAGTTTGGTAGATTCCAAAGAAATAACTTCGGTGAAGCTATGTGTAAATTTTCATGGTGTTCACTCTCATGGTTAAGTTGGAAAGTTTGAAATTCTTCTATCAACTATGCCAATTGCTCCATTTTTAAGTCATGATTAAGTGGACATGGTGGTCCTGGAGACCAGAGTGATGCATTAATAATAATTGATGTCCCTATTGGTGGGATAGATCCCAAAGAAATGATTCTAGCATCCCTCAATATTTTAATTGATAATGCTTTCAGATGCACTTACCTCCAGTGTTTATTTGGTACTTTGCTTATTCATACCATGCTAGACGGTAGTGGATTTAGATACTTTTCCTGTTCAAGCTCCTGTTGAATAGAATTCTATGTTAAATGGTAAACAATTTCAGTGTGCATGGTATCACATTGATTCAGTTAGTTTCATAAGGAGTAGAAGCCATGCTCTTTTTATCAAATCCTGTAGATGATGCTTTGCTTTGCTCTCACATGTGGCATTTGGAAGGACTTAAAAGAACTTTTGAGGGTCTGAAAATTCCCATACCAGAATTTCCTGGATTACCCATGCTATGGCAATCAAAATTGAGTTTGATGAGGTTTGGGACTGGTGGGCTTCAATCCACCATTTCTATACCCTCTGAAAGAAGTTAAAAGTGGTATTTCTTGATCAGGGATAGAATAGTAATTGTGTTGAAGATATTGAAGGGAGATGGAGCAAGTGGAACATAGATCTTGGGTATCTGGATTACTGATCATGGGTTCCATGTTGTGCCAACAGCTTCACTTTTAGTGTGTATTTTGCATTCAACATATTGTTCAATCATTCCTTGCCTTATTTAAGTAACATAAATACAGAGGTTAGAGGATCTGGCGTCTAGAGGTTCAGAGGTTTAGAGTCAGGTGGAGATCATATTTATCTTGAAAAGTGAATTAGGGATTTGGGTCTGAAATTGGAAGTGCCTTGGGCAAAGGTAGCAGGAGTTTTGGTTATGAGTATGACTAATTGTGCCAATATGTGCATGGTGGATAGTGCTCTGTATGCATTTTGCCCACACTTAATGTAGTAACTTGGAAAAAAGGATTATAACCTATTGGCCATGCATTCGGGGTGGCTCCATATAATGTGCAAGCTCTAGCTATTTCCTTGGAAAAATATTAGCTCAATATTACAAGATCTCCAATTCATGCAATGTAATGTTTGGTATAAGTTGCTGGAATTCCAAGTTCATGTAATGATGTTAGCAACTTGCTTTATGTTAGAACTACATGTTATTCTTCTATCTTATTCTTTTATATGGTATTGTGCATGACTGTTGCTATTGCTAGTTACTTAATGTGATCTTAAGTGCAATGACATGATTTCGACCAATCTAATTGGTAAATCTCTCATTTCCTAATTTTATGGCAAATTGATTTCACATAGGTGGAGTCTCTCATTTGCTAATTCATATGGCTTCTCATATTGAAGTATCATTTGAATTATGTACATCATACATGGTTTTGACCTCTTGTCTTTATGCTGTAGGAAGAGTAACACCTGAGAGTGTAATATACAGCTTTGGCACCCTTTTGCTTGATCTTCTAAGTGGAAAACATATACCTCCAAGCCATGTAAGTTTCTGGTTCCTTTCCTAATAAAGCCACTCTGATAAAACAAATCGAAAATGACCTGCACTTAGATGTCTTATATTCTATCTTTATGACTATGCATAATAGATGGGTGCTGGGATGAGCTGTGACGGAACCAATATTTCAATGAATGATCAAGAAACTGTAGTCCTAAAATCATTTTTTTCCTGAAATTGACATCAATTAATGCAATACTTAAAAATGCAATGGAAGAAAGTTGGACAAGGGTAGAGGGTCTATTGTAGCTTAGAGAGATAGATAACCTTGGTATTTGTATTGTGGGGCCATAATACGAACTTTGCTACATGGAAACACATCAGTTATGGGGCAGAACTGGGTTTTGGGAAGGGAACAATGCAGGAGACTTTTGGRAATACTTTTCAGTTGAGGATTCTTTTTTAATCAGCTATGGTTCCTTTTTGTGAGGTGGGACTAATAGAGAGGAGTTTTTTGTAGCATAACCATCACCATTAAACTTCTGTAATAAAAAAAATCAATTTGGCACTTTATTAATARAAGTCTTTATTACATGGTAATGCATTAAATTAGTGTCAAAAACACCCAACTGTTTTCATACTGAGATGGGCATTGTTTGATCAGATAGAGAGATATTTTGTGAATAAGAGCTTTGTCTAGGTGATCAACCAAGCTTGCTAGTGCCCCTACCAACTGCCAACTGCATGATAGTCTAGGTTGTCAGTTGCTACAAGGTGGTTAGCTGTAGTAATACTTATTTGTTGGGGGATATGGAAGGAATATTTTTATTTTTCTTTTTGGTGCAATAATAACCAGAGAATTTGTACTAACAGAAAATGTACTGAAAAAATAATTTACAGGACGGACATGAGGTAAAAGATCTTTTGGCAAGMAATAAAAAWAGATATTGAACKATATGACATTGTGTAGATGTATAAAAAACAATGTTTCTGTTCCAAARTCTATTTTCTTATCAACATTTTTTTTCTTGCATGGTAAAGAAAAAGTTAGAGGAATTACAAAGCCTGGTTTGGCTGACTCTTTAGCCAGACAAGGGGTAATAGGGAGCAAGTGTATTGGGTTACGGGCTTATTTGTCCCAAATGCTACTGCTTGTATCTGGGGCATTGTATCACTTGTACATTCTTTTTTCTTGTTATTATAATTCTGTTATCCATCAAAGAAAAAAAAAAAAAAGAAAAACAAAGCCCGGCGATAAGATATCACCCTCAGCAAAGGAAAAGAGCACTCTCTTCACCCACACCCCTTACTAAGCAAAATTCTACATTTTTTTGATCAGTGAAAGCAAAAATTTTATTAATTTCAAAAGTTAAAGTACATAGCTGTAACAGAATGGTCAGCCTCAACTAACCAGCCTCAACAAAATTCTACATATTCAATTGCATCAATCCCACTGGAACACACGCACACACACCAAAAAAAATCTAAAACCAGGGTTTGACAACCAAAACAAAGAACCTAGCCATTCCAATTCAGATTCTGTAACATCTAGAACCTCTTCTTACCAAAAATTTGCCTTAATGTCTCAAAAACCCCATCTACTACCAGAGCTCCCAACTCTAACAGTCACCATACCTAGACTAAAACTCTGATCTCCCTAAGCCCCTTACCAGAAACTTATACAAACTCAATTCATCAGTTTATATTTCCTCCTTACCTCTTTCTCTTTCTTCCATTTCTAAAAAAAGCCCCTTTTCTTGCAAGTTCTCCACCTAGGAAGAATAACCCAACTTCTTAGTTCTTACAAATTTGAATCTCTTTCTCTACTAGCACATTTATATCTATTGTTTATTAGACGAATTTCATCCGTTGGCATTACATTTTCATCTTTTTCATTGAGCCAATTATGTTTCAACCTTGTTTTCCCAATTCCTATCATCATTCTATTTGTTTTCAGACTTATCTTACAAGGGCCAAGTTCTATACTTTCTTGGTTGAAAAAATTGTCCTATGAAAGCACACTGGCATCTGTAATATCTGCTGACTTAGCTCTTGAGTTAATGGTGCTTGTCCGAACCCTTTTTATTTTCCACATCTGAAACATCCAATTACGAAACAAGAAAATATTTATTCTGCTTGTCACTCTCCTATCTAATAACTGATCAGAAGGCCAACTATTTACCTTGATTTCCTTTCCTTTTATATACCTTATTGAATTTTTTACTGGGACTGGCTCTGCATAAAGTGCTCTTCAATCTAGAGTTGGTAATATGAACAAGCTGATGACCTCCTTCTACTAATACCAATAGTTTTCTCCGCTGGGTCTTCAATAGATAATCAATAAAATTTTCTTCTTTATATATTATAAGAACATTGTACAAGTTATACAGCTATACAGGACTTTACTTTTGGCTATAAAGTTCTCCTGTTCTTATTGGCTTTGGTTTTGAAGATTTTGAGGATATTGGCTTTGGCTTACTCTTGTCAATTTATACTAAGATTGGGTTATCTTTTATCATTTTATTATCTCTTTTTCTCACTGTTATCATACTTGTTGCAAATAATGTACCTGTAATAATTATGCTTCTGTATTTCTTACAACTGGAACTCCATTTCTGTTCTGAGTAATTTTCTTTTGAATTTTAACATCCTGAAAAAAAGGAACTGTTATTGGGCTTCATCAGTGGAAGTTCTTTTGTACTTCTCTTTCTATATTAATAGTGTGGTCATCATTAATGATAAAAAATTCTTGATCAAAATCCATGTGAATCACTTTTTCATGTTCTTTTTCATACTTTCATGTTTGACCGTCATTGGTTGGTTAGCTTCTGATTACTAGAGTTGCATAATTTTTGCATTTGCATATTTTGTCAAGCTTGTGGTAAGTGACCAAAGGAAATGTTATAACATAATTGACTTTGTATTTCTTTTTATGGTTCCTTCCCACTATATTGTATATGATTGTGATTCTAATGCTTGAATAATTTCTATCAGGCTTTAGACCTGATACGGGACAGGAATATTCAGATGCTGATGGATTCCTGCTTGGAAGGGCAATTTTCGAATGATGATGGTACTGAGTTAGTACGTTTAGCATCTCGTTGTTTACAGTATGAGCCTCGAGAAAGACCAAACCCCAAATCATTAGTGGCTGCTTTGACTACTCTTCAGAAGGAAACTGAGGTCAGACACTCTTCTATTTCTCAAGTATTCATCCTTTCTAGAATCATTTACTCGAGTATTAAAGCATTTCATCCTTTCTCTCTTCCTACTACTCACGTTGTTTCCTTGAAATTTGGCATAAGATAGTTTTTTCTTGTGTATGTATGTACAGATGCGTGCATATAAATATTAATGTACAATTTTGGATAACAGATGGCCAGAAGCTCTTGTCCTAAAATTGATATCAAACCCTGATCATCAATCAAGGGAGCTGATTTGGTTTCCAATTGGATGCTGAATTTTGAGGTTCTTATTTCTAATCTAAGGGTCATATTCTGTAGGTTCCATCTCATGTTTTGATGGGTATTCGTCATAATGATGCATTACCACCTCTATCCCCACTTGGTGAAGCTATTTCAAGAGTGGATCTGACAGCTATTCATGAGATTCTAGACCAAACTGGATATAAAGATGATGAGGGAACAACGAATGAGGTTTGTCTTTGATATTCTTCTCAAATCTTGAACAATTTGACTTAAAAAGTTTAGACATGATTAACTTATATGTATTTCTTGAATCCTTTTTCATCAATCACCTTGTTTTAAGTTTCTAGCTTATTCTAGGGCTTCAGAGTTTAGCCTAGATAACAAGAACTGGGGTGATGCTTCACTAGTGACTCACTGCTCTACCTTTTAGTAGGATGGTTTGGATATTATATTATTCTTATTTATTGGTTACATGGCTAGAGACTACTTGCCAACTCAGAGTCTTGAATGCCAGTAATGATCTGCTGGTTTATGCTTGTTTTTACTTATTGTTGCAAGTCTCTATGCTTCATATTCAGATTCATAATTTGTAACTTGGACATGTATGCATCTCATTTTCATTCTCATTTTTCTCTTGTATTTTATTGTTTGTCAACTGTGAATGGTTCACATCCAATTTTCTATTCAGTCAAGCCCAACTGGCCAATCTCCTCTGTCTAGAATATTAAAACATAATACTTGTATATTTGAAGCCTGTATTATGTTAGATTTAGAAAAGTTTTGATATTTTTGTGCCTCAATTTTTATTTTTAATTAACAGTTATCATTCCAAATGTGGACCAACCAAATACAAGAGACGTTGAACTCGAAGAAAAAGGGTGATGCTGCTTTCCGACACAAGGATTTCAGAGCTGCAATTGAATGCTACAGCCAGGTTAGCTTCTGTTTATCAATCTCTCTTTGTTTGGGTCATTATATTATAAATCATTAATGCTAGTTGCTTTTTCCAAGTAAGCTTCTATTTACGTGAGATATCACTTGTCTTCCTGGAAGAGAAGGGAAAAAAGAGGGAGGACCTGAGAAAAATAAAAAAATAAGGATATGACATCTACTATTATATTTGTTGGAATGCTTATTTTATTTTTTATGTTTGTATTCTGCTGAGTTAGGGTCTGTTTGGTCTGGTTAAAATAGTTTTTTTTTCATTGTTTATGTACTCTAACTTAAGTAGGGGCATAAGGGTCGCACCGCCAGTCAGTAAGTTGACTCCAAAACCTTTCTCTTCTCTTTTCTCATATCTCCTCTCTCTCCCTTCTCTTCTTCCTTATTTCTCCTCTCTTCTTCTGTTAATGTGGTATCAGAGCGGTTCTACTAGGTCTGAGAGAAGATCGAACAAGTTCTCTCTTCCTTATCTTGCTGTCTTCTTCAACTGAGATCAGAGAGACTGACCTACGACTGGTACAAATTTGTTCTATTACCTTTTTTCTTTTCTCTTCGTTTCTACTAGGTCTGAGAGAAGATTGAACAAGTTCTCTCTTCCTTATCTTGCTGCCTTCTTCAACTGAGATCAGAAAGACTGGCCTACGACTGATACAAACTTGTTCTATTACCTTTTTTCTTTTCTCTTGGTCGTGTACCAAGAAAAAACAAATGAATCAAGACTGCTGAATGCTGTCAGAGAAGTTGTGAGGTTATAACCTCTTTTTTATGGATCGTGTGATCCCATACCTGAAAATACAAGACCTATAAATTGTGGATGGCCTGTTTTTTAACCTTCGTGGTGTGACGGTACTGTTTTATGACTCCTCCTGGTAGCCGATGTGTTTGGATGGTCTGGAAGTTGGTGGAGTGTGACTGTTAGGGCAATATAGCACTGAAATCAACCTAAAATCTTGTTCTTTTTGGACAATCAAAGCTGGTCTGCATTCAGATTGTGTCCAGATTGCAATGTGTGCATGTGGGCTGCACCTTTGGTGTGTTTCTAGGACTGTTTTTTGGTGTCAAGAGGGATCATAAGGTGTGTGTAGGATCTGAAAAGTGTTTGAATCATGTCCTCTGAGAATTCAGCAACTTTTGGAATTTCAGGAGGTCAAAATGGAATGAGTGGGGGGATGGATATGAGTTTCCCCATGGCTGTAATCCCCTTTGATGGACTAAACTACCTTGAATGGTCTAGGGGAATTAAACTTTACATTACTGTTAGAGGGAAAATAGGGTATATTAATGCTAAAGTGAAGGAACCAAAGACTGGTAGTGCTGAACATGACAGATGGGACCAAGAAAATAGTATGGTGATGTCATGATTCTTGGTTTCCATGCTGCCACAAGTAAGGAAGACATTTATGTGGGCTGAAACAGCTTGTGAAATATGGGAACAAGCCAAATCTACCTATTCAGAGCAGAGGCGTTATGCAAAAATATATTAATTATAAGCTGAATCCTCCACTTGCAAGCAGTGGAAGAGGAGTCTCTCGGTGTACTACTCAGATTTGACATCAATTTGGAAGGAACTGGATTATTATCAAAATGTGAATTGGAAGTGTGATGAAGATGCAAAGGCTTACAAGTCACTTGTTTCCCAACAACGGATATTTGCTTTTCTTTTGGCGCTGAATCTTACATATGAATCCATGAGGGTACAAATCTTAGGAAGCAAGAACTTGCCTTTAGTTCAAGAAGTTTATGCCTTAGTCCAGTTTGAAAAGAGTAGAAGAAATGTGATAAATTGTACAGAGGGGGAGCCGATTGCACTAGCTGTTCGAGGGAGTACAAATTTAAATGTTGGAGGTTCTTTTAAAAAGGGTGATTCACAGAAGAGAGTAGATGACAAAGACAAGCTTTGGTGCACTCACTGTTAGAAGTCCAAGCACACTAGAGACACTTGTTGGGATCTTCATGGCAAGCCTAAATGAGCTCAGGAATTGAGTAAGAAATCGGTATCCGATCCAAGTAAGAAGCCAACTCAGTAGAGTCAGAAGAAATATAACTCAACAAATTTGGCATCTCAAGAGATTAGTCCCATGGTACCCCAGGAGTGACACTCTGGTTCTGACCCCAAGGAAGAGATCATCAACTCCTTTCATGACCACTTGGAATTATATGGTAGGACACTTTGCCAGATGGATTATGGCCCTACTCCTACCTCCTTTGCGTCTACATCTGGTAACACTGCCATTGCTTTCCATGTGTCATTTCATACATCTGATTCCCCTTGGATAATTGACTCTGGAGCCTCAAACCACATGACTAGTAAGTCAAATTTATTTGGGGCATATAACCTCCTCTCTGGGAGAGATAAGGTGAGACTGGGTGATGGGTCATTTTCCACCATAGCTGGTCAAGGAACCATCTCCCTTCCTCTCGGTCCTCTCTAATGTGTTGCATGTTCCTAAATTACCAATCAATTTACTTTCCATTAGCAGTATTACTCACTCCTTGAATTGTTCAGTGACCTTTTTTCCGTCGTGTGTGTTTCAGGATTTAGCCTCAGGGAAGACGATTGGTAGGGGAAGCATGGTGGATGGTCTTTACATGTTAGGGAATAAAGCTGGTCTTGTGGCTACAGAGTCCTTAAGTTCATCTAATGAGAGTCATGCCTATTTGTTTTGGTCATCTTTCGTTTGAGTCTTTAAAACTTATGCTTCCTGTGTTATTTAAGTTTCTGTCAGTTAGTGAGTTGCAGTGTCAGACATGTTAATTGAGCAAACATTGTAGAAATTCTTTTCCTTTAAGAAATAAATGATATGAATTTCCTTTTCATATTGTCTATTTTGATGTTTGGGGCCCTGTTACTCTACCTTCTGAGACTGGATATAAGTATTTCATTACTTTTTTTTTTTTGATCAATAACACTTTCATTAATTCATTAGTAGAAATTTACAAGTGGAAGACAAACACACTTATATTCCAAGAGTCACAAAGAACTTCAAGAAAGGAAAGAAGAWAWTRCAAAGATAYAAGGACAYTAMCATTACAACYTAGCCCAAAACAAGGAATCCCTTTCTGCCCCTTGTTTTGCTAAACCGTCAGCTAGGGAATTAGCTGATCTCTTAATCCAACATGTCTTAACTTTCATCTTC
>NW_010729088.1:2790341-2803140 GCF_000365185.1 Nelumbo nucifera | reverse complement strand
CGTAAACATTTGTTAGCACCCACATATAATCATCCTCTTGCTGCTTAAACTTCATGGAAACCGAGTACTTTCCGATCAACTCCTCCATCCCTTCAACCATATCCCTTCATTACTTTGATTGATGACTACTCTAGATATACATGGGTTTATTCTATACGATCTAGAAACGAAGTGCCAAAGATTGTGAAAGATTTTCATTGCATGATTTTCACTCAATTCCAAACAGAGATTCATATGTTCTAGTTGGACAATGCAAATGAGTACTACTTCCATACTGATCTCACGGAGTTCTTTGCTTCGTGTGGATCTCTTCATCGGAGCTCTTGTGCTAGGGCACCCCAACAAAATGGTGTTGCTGAAAGAAAAAAATCATCATCTTCTCGAAGTAGCTCATGGTTTATTATTTCATATGAATGTTCCAAAACACTTTTGGATGGATGTTGTTACGTGTACTGCGTATATCATCAACCGTATGCCATTTTGATTGTTAGAGTATAAGGCCCCACATCAAATTTTGTTTCCTACGGCTCCTCTGTCCCCTATTCCAATGCGTGTCTTTGGGTGTCGTTGCTTTGTTCATGATTTGTCTCCTACTCGTGGTAAGCTTGATCCTCGTGCCATTCCCTGTGTGTTCCTTGGTTACCCTTTATCTCAAAAGGATTACCGTTGTTATGATCCTGTCTCACACAAGTACTATGTCTCCATGGATGTCTCATTCTTTGAGAGTCAACATTTTTTCTCGGTTTCTCCCCAGGGGGAGAGTAGGGTTGAGGAGGAGAAACACACCCAGGCTTAGACTCAATTACCTCCGCTTCCTGATCCTCGTCCATTTCGTGTCTTTCTTTGCCGCCATAAGAGCCAGCAGAGCTCAAGAGCCATGGAACCTAAAATTGTGCAACCAACATCATCAGACTCTCTAGAGGTAGATCCTCCTCGTCAACCAGGTACAGTTGTTCCCATTGATATTCCTGAACCTCTTGATTGTGATCCCCCTGTTATTAATGATCTTGATGTTCCTATTGCTAAGAGAAAGGGTGTTAGATCTTGTACTACTAATCATCTTATCTCTCACTTTGTGTCTTGTGATCATGTTTCACCTTCATATCGTGTATTCCTTTCCTCTGTTGACAGTTTTTCTGTTCGCAATAGCTTTATCTAAAACTGAATGGACAGATGCAATGAAGGAATAAATTAATGCCTTACACAAAAATAGCACCTGGGAGTTGGTGGATCTTTCTGAAGGAAAGGAACCAGTGGGATGCAAGTGGGTATTCACAGTAAAGCATAGGGATGATGGTTTGGTAGAAAGGTACAAAGCCAGATTGGTGGCCAAAGGGTTTATACAAGTATATGGAGTAGACTACGTAGATGCCTTTGCTCTAGTAGCCAAGATGAATTCGATTAGAATCCTCCTTTCATTGGAAGCTAATTTTGACTGGGAACTTCACCAGTTGGATATTAAAAATGCGTTCTTGAATGATGACCTAGAGGAGGTTTACATGACTGAACCTCTAGGTTTTTGTGCCAAAGGTAGTGAGCAGAAGGTGTGCAGGTTAAAAAAATCATTATATGGGTTGAAACAATCACCTCGGGCCTGGTTTAGTAAGTTTCACTTAGTTGTACAACAGATGGGGTTCAAAAAACGCCAATCAGATCATACTCTATTTGTGAAGAAAGGTGAAGGGAAAATTGCAGCTTTAATTGTGCATGTTGATGACGTAGTGGTCACAGGAGATTGGGAGGCTGAATTACAGAAGCTGAAGAAATTACTAGCCACTCAATTTGAGGTGAAAGATCTAGGCCCCTTACATTATTTCCTTGGGATTGAAGTCGCCCGTTCTCAAAAGGGCATCTTTATTTCCCAAAGGAAATATGTACTAGATCTATTAGAGGATGCAGGCAAGTTAGGAGTGAAGCCAATTGATTCACCCATTGAACCCAACCATTAGCTGGGAGACAACCAGGGGGAGTTTTTGAAAGATGTGAAGAGGTTCCAGAGACTTGTAGGGAGACTCTTATATTTGTCTATGACCAGACCTGATATTGCCTATACAGTGGGTGTCCTTAGTCAGTTCATGCATAACCCTAAGACAACTCACTTTGAAGCTGCAGAAAGGATCCTATACCACAAGAAGTTCCTAGGAGCTGGTTTGCTATTCTAGAAACATGGGCATTTGAAGGTGGAGGTGTATACAGATGCTGATTGGGTAGGGGTGGTCGATGACAGAAAATCCATCAGTGGGTATTGCACCTTTGTGGGAGGAAACTTAGTCACTTGGAGAAGTAAGAAGCAAAGTGTAGTGGCTAGACCCAATGTTGAAGTAGAATACAGAGTTATGTCTCATGGAGTTGCTGAAATCATGTGGACAAAAAACTTGTTAGGAGAGTTGGGTTTTGCAGTTAACAAACCTATGTCACTCTATTGTGACAACAAAGCTGCTAACTCAATCCTCCATGATAGAACAAATATTGAAGTGGACAAACATTTTATTAGAGAAAAACTTGTGAGCGGAGAAGTGTGCACTCCATATGTTAGTTCAGAAGAACTACTTGTAGACATCTTCACCAAGGGCCTTCATCATGTGTGGCATAATAATTTGTGTGACAAGTTGGGCATGATTGACATCTATGTCCCAACTTGAGGGGGAGTGTTGGAATGTTTGTTTTATTTTTTATGTTTGTATTCTGCTGAGTTAAGGTCTGGTTAAAGTAGTTTTTTTTTTCATTGTTTATGTACTCTAACTTAAGTAGGGGCATAAGGGTCTTTTCCCTTTTAATTATGGTCGCCCTATATATAATAATATAAGCTGGCGCCGCCAGTCAGTGAGTTGACTCCAAAACCTTTCTCTTCTCTTCTCCCTTCTCTCCTCTCTCTCCCTTCTCTTCTTCTTCCTTATTTCTCCTCTCTTCTTCTGTTAATAATATTCATTACTATGTATCCTCCCTTTCCTTTATTATGTTCTTCTGTAGAGAAAGGAAGCCTTTTTTTTTCTTTGCAAAATATGTTATGACCTACTAGTCTTGTATTAGGATTGTAAAATATGTAGTCACACTTCAGAAGGATTAATTGTGATTCCTTGTACTAGTATTTTTTGTACCTGTTCCTCATGCTTCAAGGTTGGAGGATGTATCTCTAGGGTCTGCTCACTGTGCACCTTGGGTGTGTTTTACAGACACCCTTTTAATCCAAGCATAAGAACATTTAGCATGGAACTGACAATTTCTGTAATTTGCAGTTCATTGATGCTGGAACCATGGTTTCTCCAACAGTTTATGCCCGCCGTAGTGTGTGTTATCTCATGAGTGACATGCCCAACGAAGCACTTAGCGATGCAACACAAGCACAAGTCATATCCCCTGGATGGCATACTGCATCTTATCTTCAAGCTGCTGCTTTGTTCATACTTGATAAGCAAAATGAAGCACGGGTAGCACTTAGAGAGGGTTCTGAACTTGAAGCCAAAAGGAATGCTGGTCCTGGATAATAGGAAACAAGAAACCAAGGGTCAATTTACAAAATCCTTTATTTGTTATGACTGGCCTATCCTAAAATTGACCCTTGCGAGAATCTCAACATTCGGGCAAAATGACAAGCCACATTGTTTCCACATTCAGCCATAACATGCACAGGGAAAAATTGGATGCCGCATGTTTGCATACAATGGGCAGCTTTTAGTCATTCATTCTATGGCACTCTTGTTAAGGTTTCGGCTGGTAAGTGATGGTAACGGGGATCTCTCTTTGTTATTATTTTCCCCCCATCTAGCACATCAACCTCTACAACGGTTTGATAGAAGAGCTTTTTGGACAATAGAGGAATCATCCCACAATTTGATTGGTTTTATGGGGATGTGAATACTATTTAACAGAACAATCAAGGGGGATAAGATTTGTTGCTGAACTTGCAATTTCTGTACAGCAACTGCTTCTGGTTTGCTACGTTGATGTGGAACGTGGGTGTATTCTGAAGTCTTGTTTGTTGAGATTATCCATTTTGGATACTTAAAAGAGTTATATCATCCATTTTTTGTTTGAAATTTCGTAACAAAGTACCCCCCTCCCCCTGTAACGTTTTTTTTTTTTTTTTAATTCTCTCGCGTTTTGCCTCCTAGAATGCTTGTTCAGTTATTCTGCAATTATGTGTAATTGTGTATCGGCCTATCGGGGGCTTCGCTGGTGGTGCTCGATCTGGTAGACTGGTATCAGGTCGTTTAATGTAGATACGTGACATTATTTCTCGAGTGGGTCGCAAACGCAATGAGAAATCCGTTTGCTGGCGTGTTACAGTAATCTACTAGTCCTGCTGCTACTAGCCCAATGACACCTGACAGTTGACAGTCTCTACTGGGATGTCTCGAGTGAGGACAAAAATCTAAATTGGCTTTTTATTTTTTTGAAATGCAAAATTGCATTGGTAAAGCGTCAATCTCGGTAATTACAGTCAGAATTCAGGAAGGACAAGAGGCCCAAATGAGAGTTCTGTCTGTTGAGACTTGAGAGTGCATGCTAGCTAGGACATGCGTTAGACGATGGTTAGCTTCCTGTTTTGTATGGGTGAGGGTGATCGAAAAAGACTCCAGGCGAGCTAAGCAACTTCTGCAGTCTGCAATAATGGTGTGGATACACCAAGGAGAGTTCTCCAACAGAAGTCGAACGATGACTCGCGTTGCCTTGCCTTCCAAGTGAAGATGCCTAATACAGTGATACCCAACTCCACTACAAAGTGGACTCTTACTGAGAAAAGCTAAAGCAAAAATCGTAATTGATGTATTGTTAGATTGACATGTTAATGCCATCTTGAAATCAAGTCCAACCAAAGCCCCCTATTGGTCAGGTATATGGGTATCACATGTGGTCCCACATATTGGTTCCTTATCTGAAATCTGAACCACATCTCAGTTACGACATTTGGGCCCTTCTTATTGGACATGGTGGTCTCATATGTGGGTGCTATTGTGGACCAGCATTTTGGTCTTATAATTGGTATTCTATATGTGAATCCCACATTGGGCGGGCCTATATTGGGGTCTCGAGTGCCTGTAAAAATTTCATTTTACAGCGAGTATATTTTTATCAAAGAAAAATTTACTCCCCAAAGTGAGTAAAATCTCTAGTCAACAAGTAAAAATAAAACTATAAAAGTAAGCCAAAAAATGTTACAAAAAGAAAAAAAATAAAAATTGAACTTCACGATTTTACTTCGGAAAACTGAGCCTTGAAAAGTTGAACAAAAAAAATAATAATAAAGAAAAGAAATAAAAAGGTAATAATTTTGTTTTTCACCCTTCTAATTTGTTTTGAATCTTTTGATGTAATTGCAATAAAAACAAAGTTTTTATCTAAAAGGTCTAGCAGCTTGAAAATTCTTTCTTTATCACCAGAAAAAGAAAAGTTAGAGATTTGTAAAAAGAAAAGATTATAGAAAAAAAGGGACCTGGCGAATTTGTTTGGTCCATGAATGATGAATTAACTTCAAAAAGTGAGCCTTGATTCTTGCGGAAAAAAAAGAAAGAGAAAATTAAAAGATCCCCTTTGTAAAAGAACAAGGAGAAGGAGAATTATCACGGAAATAAAAATGAAGGGCCCAACCGGGTTCGAACCGGTGACCTCTTGATCTGCAGTCAAATGCTCTACCACTGAGCTATGGACCCAAGTTGCAAAGGGTGTCAAATTTTTGAAACTTAACCATTTACATGCCGAATTTAATGGATTCCGCAAATTCCGAAAAATAAATAAATAACGGATTCCGCTGAGATTTACAGATAATGGATTCTGCAACCAAATCAATAAGCTTTAAACTTTGAAGGACGAATATCAGACAAGACAAAACAAATGCAAACAAAGCTCGTTCAGAGCCACACAAAGTGTGAACTGAGAAGGGATAATTTACACCTAAAAATTCTCTAATTTTATGCATACAGACAAACAATCTCTACTCTCAGAATCTCTTGTCTCAACTCTCAAGGGAGGGGATGGGGATGATATATATATATATAGAGAGAGAGAGAGAGAGAAGCACTGTTACTGTAATACTGTTACTAGCTCAGTCGCCTTATTTTCGCCCATAACAAACACCAATCGTATCAATAATCAACACCCTTTTTCTTTTTTCTTCTCTTCTGGATATCCGACGCCACCGAAGTTCTCCGCCTCTCCTCCTAATTCTCCACCGCCTCCTCGTCATACTCATCTTCCTCCTCCCCAACAACAGCCTCTTGGTACTGCTGGTACTCAGATACCAAATCGTTCATGTTACTCTCGGCTTCAGTGAACTCCATCTCATCCATTCCCTCTCCGGTGTACCAGTGTAAGAAGGCCTTCCTACGGAACATCACCGTGAATTGCTCCGAAACACGTCGGAACATCTCTTGGATTGACGTTGAATTCCCGACGAACGTCGACGACATCGACAACCCCGTTGGGGGGATGTCACAGACGCTTGATTTCACATTGTTCGGGATCCACTCAACGAAGTAAGAAGAGTTCTTGTTTTGGACATTTATCATTTGCTCATCGACCTCTTTTGTGCTCATCTTGCCTCGGAACATCGCCGAAGCGGTGAGGTACCGGCCATGGCGCGGGTCAGCGGCGCACATCATGTTCTTGGCATCCCACATCTGTTGGGTGAGCTCAGGGATGGTCAGGGCTCGGTACTGTTGAGACCCGCGGGACGTTAACGGTGCAAATCCAACCATGAAGAAGTGAAGACGTGGGAAGGGAATGAGGTTGACGGCTAATTTCCGGAGATCGGAGTTGAGTTGACCAGGGAATCGGAGGCAGCAAGTCACTCCACTCATGGTAGTTGAGATCAGATGGTTCAGGTCGCCGACTGAATAATGAAACGCAGAATGCACTCACATTAGTATTTAGAAATTAAAGAGGGGATCGAAGGGCCAACCCAAAAATATGGCTGTTCTGTTCTGCCTTCCTCTCTCTGTCATACACTTCAGAGAGAGAGAGAGAGAGAGAGAGAGCAAACTAGCAACTTACAGCTGGGATTTGTGAGCTTGAGAGTTCGGAAGCAGATGTCATAGAGGGCTTCGTTGTCAAGGACCATGCACTCATCGGCGTTCTCCACCAATTGGTGTACAGACAAGGTTGCATTGTACGGCTCCACCACGGTGTCGGAGACCTTAGGCGAAGGGAAGACCGAGAATGTGAGCATCATCCGATCGGGATATTCTTCCCTGATCTTCGATATCAACAGCGTCCCCATCCCCGAACCGGTTCCACCGCCGAGGGAATGGCAAACCTGGAAGCCTGCAGTGCATCCATGCACATAATCATCAATATTCCAGTCCAGGAGCTGTGGACTACTACTGTACGTAATTGATCATCAGAGTAGTGGTGATGGTGTACGTAATGAGCTTAGGTTATATCGTTAGTACCTTGCAAACAATCACAATTCTCAGCCTCTTTACGAACAACATCGAGAACTGAGTCGATCAACTCGGCGCCTTCAGTGTAATGGCCCTTGGCCCAATTGTTACCAGCTCCATTTTGTCCGAAAACGAAGTTGTCCGGCCGGAAGATTTGGCCAATAGGTCCTGTCCTCAAGCTATCCATGGTGCCTGGCTCAAGATCCATTAGAACAGCTCTGGGGACGTACCGCCCTCCGCTGGCTTCATTGAAGTAAACATTCACCCTCTCTTGTTGAAGCCTCGAATTGCCAACGTATTTTCCCTTGGCATCAATGCCGTGTTCATCGCACACAACCTCCCAGAACTTGCCACCGATTTGGTTGCCGCATTGTCCGGCTTGGATGTGCAGAATTTCTCTCATCTTCCACAGTTGGATCAGTTGCACTGCAAAAATTAATTCATACATGAAAAGATTACATTATATTGTTGTCAATTTTTGATAAACAACAACCACAACAACAAGATGGATCATGGAAATCTAGCTAGCTAGCTAGCTACCTTTAGGAATACAAACGATGGACTAATTAAGCTAAGTGAATGTTGCTAGGGATCTGATCTATATATATGCTTAGTGAATTGAAGACAGATAGAGGGAACAGATCGAAAAGATAACAAAGCTTGAAATGAAGATGGGCTTTTTGTAGTTCGTGAGCTAGAGGGGATAAGATTAATTTGAAGATTGATCGTACTGATATTTTCTCTCTCTAACTCTCCATCTATATGAGAGAGAGATGTTAGTAATAATTGATTAATTTCATTGAGGTCGTGGCCATGTCAAATCCCAACAAGGATTTTGAGCTGGATATGGAAGGAGACAACGAGGTCCATACCAACTAACCAACCTACCAATAAGTCATGTGTGGACAGGGGGCTCATTCACATTTCACCCTCATCAACCTCAACTTATACACCAATATAATTTATCCTTACCCCATCTTCTCAATTAATTTTCATATTTAATTAGAATATGTCCCCTCTTATGTCTTCTTCAATCTGAATTGATGGAATAAACTCAGCCTTTCGATATATACATATTGGAATAGATGGGTTCGATCGACTTTGACATATTGATTATTATTACTATAGATTTATAGCAAAGCGAAGTAAATTCATCAATAAATCTACTAGTTATTATTCTAAAATTCCATGGAAAGACTTAACTGTAAAGAGGGGTGTCAGTGTAACTAAGAGAAAATTATTTAGGTACATACCACTGTGTTGTAATATAACCTTATAAGTATTGCTGAAATAATGTGATAAGCGTTTTTTCATCAATTAATTATTCCTCAACCAGGGTTTCTTGTCTGTTAGGTGTTGGAATCCGATGCACACTCTCTCTCTATCCTTTCCTTCTCACCGTATATTATATTATTGTTGGGCCCTCATATTCATTTATTTTCTCTGTTTATTTACTTCTTTATCAATCCTTTTGGCTTATATAAATGGAATTAATTAGAACAAATATTAGGAAGTTATAATTGGTGCCACAAGTGGATTATCATCAGATCAATATCCATCATCCGATGTGGAAAATGTGTCGGCACCACGAGTAGATTATCAGCAGAACCATCAAATACAGTTCCTATTTTTGGACTGTCAATTTAAAAAAACAAAAACAAACTTGAATAGTTATATAATAAATACATGGGGAATACCATACCAACCTGTATTTGGAAAACAGTTTCCCTACAACCTGCAGTCCTCGCTTTTCAGTCATCTTAGGTGCAACAAACATTGTGAACTACCAATTTTCAGAAAACCACTGGTTTTCCTTCATTCTACATGCAACCAAATGTAGCCCTAATGTGTTGGACTTCTCAAAACCATGATCCACATGCATGGTTGCCTGCACTGCATCAGATTATGAGACTGGTCTTTCACCTAGACTAATTTCCTGTGTGGGGTCAGGTCAACCGAATGGCAAGTGGGTCCAATCCCATCTGATCTCTCTTTGCAAAAAGTCAATTATTTTCCTTGTCCATAGCCATTGCTTCTTTTTTCTGCTTGTGATTGCATGCAACTTTATCCTTAACAAATCTGAAAGGCAAATAGAAAAAATAGAGAGCTGAGTGGCCATTTGGGATGGCACTCAACCCAACTTCAGGTAACATTAATAAGGAATCCGAATTTCACAAAATTTAATTTGTTAAGACTTAAGAGTGTTCCCTCAACTTTGTGTTTCTTTCTTGCGTTCTTTCAGACCAAACACAGCCTAAAAGACAAAGCAGTAAATCATTCAGTTCAGCCACTTCAACTGTTACCAACAGGTATATAGTGTTCTATATTATTTAACGATAAAGACAAAATTGGGTATTGGGTGTACAAATAATGTTGTTAGAATATTGCTTTCAAGTCGCAGAGATGGGTATTTAAAAAACACAAATTAAGAAAAGTAAATTAGCTAGCTGTATCTACCTAAATTAGATTCTCTGATATTCGGAATTTCCCTTCACACTCTACAGCAACAGCCCACCCATTATTTGAGTGAGAAGAAAAGAATATCAAATGATAATCCCTTCGTTTTAACAATGTTTTGAAAACCAGATCAGACCACCGGTTGAATGGGGTTCAACCGGAACGAATGATCCCTTTCTGAATTCTGATACGTAAAAGTGTCATTACTTTTAAAGGGTTCAAAGTCCTTTCAAAACTCTAATGAACAAATCAAGTAATAAGTCAGCCATTCACGAGTTGGATATTCTTGTTGTTAGACAGTCTTGTATGTCCTTAGCTTCAATCTGATTTGATGTACTTTTGATATTTAGTATAAATAAATAAAGTGTGTTTGATTCATGTTGTTTGGTATAATTCTGTGCAAGACCGTAAAATTGGACACTTATTGAGACTCGTGTTAGTTTTAAATGTTCACAGCCATTGGATAAGTTTGGGGAGGTTTATCCTGCCAAGGTTGATACTGGTGTGCCACCAAGTGTTGGGATGGCCTGCCTCGACCACCAGGGTAAGACCCAAGGCACATGCAGTATGGGATTACTCGAATCCTTGAACCGGACCAGATTTCCAGTATTGCCCTGGACCTTGGAKACAGATGGGCAAAACTGGAAAGTTACACCTGACCCCTAGACTCGATTATGACACTTCACTAAGTGTCGGATCGGGCTGTCTTTGATATGCCAATCAGTGAGATCCTTAGCGGGGATCAAAACCTGGGTATGTTGAGACAGTCTGAGAATTCCAGAGGATTCTTGAGAAGGATCCAGTGTGTAGGACGCACTTTGCTAGTTCCGTTCCACTATAGCTGTGTCATCTTCAGCAGGTGTAGATCTTGGTGTCCTCTTTGGGCGTGAACACTGACTTTGGGAGATACTGCTTCTCTGGATCAGATATAATTCCTCCCTTCCCTTTTTGGTTCAGATCTAGTTCAATTATGGTTCAAGTTGGATCATTGAATATTGTATTCTAAATGTAGGGAATACGATTCCCAGTTGGGAGAAGGTGGGAAAATTTATGAAATTCGCCCACCCATTCCGCAATCTTTATGGCGTCCATTAGATGGATCCTACCATTCTTTCAGTGGTATCAGAGCCATAGGTTCGAATCTTGAACCAAAAGAAAATCATATCTGAACCTGCGCAGATGAACAAAAGATGTTCTGCCAAGATTTGCACAGATTGTTTTCTTTATTTCAAGAAACTGTTTCTTGTTAAGGGCGATTGATCTGAAATTAATTTTTGTTAAATCCAAAATTTATTTAGAAYTKTTCTTTATTTATTTTGATTTAATGGACTGTTCGAACCTGGAGATCGTAGTGCAGATTTGGTGTAGATGGTCTGCGCACCCTTTTTCCTTTTTATTCATTTATTTTATTTAATTCGGTCTGTAAATAATTTTTTTTTTTATTTTCTAGACTGAATGTATAAGATTTGATCAAGAATGTAATTAATTAATAGAAATAGGATTTCTGTAATTTTTTTATTTTCTTGATTAAAGAAGAAGGAAGAAGAAGGCGGCGCTGGAAATTTGCAGATGGAGAATTCGCTTTCTGCGATTTGCAGTTTGTGAAACTGCAACCCTAGTGATTAACTTTTATTTTGCAGGTGGTGCGAACAATCTACATTTGATTTGTGATTGTCTAAAATTAAAATTGTTAATTTCAAATCTTTCATGAATTAACTCTTGAATTGAAAATCAGTTTCGGACAATTTCGGACTAGATTGGACCAAAATTGTTTGGACCAAATCTAGGGTTCGAAGGGGACTATTTTAAGTCCAATTTTTCTCACACTTGCTGTTCCAAATCTGATGTTCAATTACAGGGATTAATTCGGCCCACCTGTAAAGCCCAGTTTTAAAAGGTTAAAATTGCAAAAGCCCACTCTTGTGAGAAAAATTGTATGGCCCGAACTGCTGACTGCGATTCAGCCCATACACCTAGTCGACATTAATTGTTAATGTTATGGATTTTAAATGGGCTGTTCAATGGGCTTTACAACAGTTAATTGATTGGATCAATTCTTCCTTTGCATGTGATGTTTGGATGTTTGATGTGCTGCGACTATGGGCCACAAGCACTTGGCCCATGATGACTCGTTAGTGGCTCTTGCGCACACCATGGCTGAATGCACATCATTGCCATGGTGTCCCTTAAGGTCATTGGATGACCTCTCCTTACATGGTGGGCCCCACAACCCTGAAAAGGGATGCGTACGAAAACCCTAGCCGCTTAAGGCCCACTAGAAAACTGACTTTATGAAAGTCAGTGGGAGCCACTTTGATTTGACCTAAAATCAGAACTAGGGCGTAATTTTGTTCCCTCCAGCAAATATGAGTGCATGTGATAGGGAGATTCATATGATGGACTCTCTAAAGGTCTTCCGTCATTAGCACAATGATGGGTCCTTCAGTAATGAGGAAACACACCATAAAATTGGGCAATCCATTTGCTATTGGGTATGTCAGAGTGTTTCATAAGATGATAGGGGCGTCATAGACCGATGTGGGAGGGGCTTCACCAGAAAATGGGAACTCTCTCACGGTACCTTGGYGTAACCTGAATATGATGGGTGAGTACTCACTGGATATAAGGGTTTACCTGAAAACGGCTCTGAACCTTGTCTGACAGAGGCCAAAGGGAAACTCATTTGATGAGTGGATATGATCCGTCACAGAAAGGTGGTGGGGTTATGCAGCTGAAACAGTTGGCCCCACGCACCCTATGTGATTTCTTACATTTCCAGAGACATTTCGTCATCTCCGTCACTGAGAAAGGAGGGAAATCTCAGAGATGAACAAATGGAAATGGAACATAGATTAAAAACCATATCTATGTAGGTAACATGAATCAAACTAAGGTTGTGGACTAACGTCTTTGATGTTTTATCAGAAAATGGCAAACGGTCAATTCGCAAAGCTTCTAGACGA
>NW_010729088.1:2726057-2784932 GCF_000365185.1 Nelumbo nucifera | reverse complement strand
ATTCAAATCAGATTTGAATCTGGTAACCTCCTGATAAGATCAGGAGTAAGCTAACTTAATCTGCAGATAGGATTAAGATCATCCCCTATCCAAATACTGATTTGGATTGGGATAACTCCTAATTAGGAGGTTTTCTTAATCAAGAAGAAAAGAGGAGAAACCCTAAGAGATATAATCAGATTTCGAACCTAGGGTTGTGTGCACGAAATCATCCTGCGAAATGAGATTGGATCTCATACACACTCTAGAGAGAAGAGAAGCAATTCAGCCATCTTTGTCCCAGGAGTTCTTCTCCAGCCGCCACCATTCTTTCTAGCAAGATTCGATTTTTGAAGAAGAAAGAAATCAAGAAATCAATTATTGACATCAGTCTTGCAGAAAAGACTGAAAAAGGTTTGGTACTCAGAGTTTCCAGAGGATTCTTGAGAAGGATCCAGTGTGTAGGACACACTCTGCTGGTTCCGTTCCACTATAGCTGTGTCATCTTCAGCAGGAGCGGATCTTGATGTCCTCGTTGGGCGTGAACACCGACTTTGGGAGATACTGCTTTTCTGGATCAGGTATAATTCCTCCGTTCCCTTTTTGGTTCAGATCTGGTTCGATTATGGTTCAAATAGGATCCTTGAATATTGTATTCTAAATGTAGGGAATATGATTCCCAGTTGGGAGAAGGTAGGAAAATTTTTTAAATTCGCCCACCCATTCCGCAATCTTTATGGCATCCGTTAGATGGATCCTACAGTTCTTTCACTTGTTTGATGCAATGCTTCATTCAGCATTCACTTTATTTCTTCTGCGATTAATCTCACTTCAATTCAGGAATCCAAGATCATTCTTTCTGAGAAGACGGAGATACACTGAACCATGACAGTCAGCCATGCATGGATGTCATGCATCCTGCAACTCCGCAAATCGGATGGCATGTTTTAGGTGGGGTCCGGTCCATTAAAGGGTGCGGTCGTGATTATCTTATCCCATTTGTTAAATCAATGGTTTAGGGGTTTAGGGCTCAAAAGGGTCATCCATTTTAGCTGGAGCACTTTTCAACATCGCTCCTACCTTTATTATATAATTATATCATCTACCAGACGTTTAAATCAGGGCATAATAACATAAATCTTATATCCGATCCAATCAATTCGAATTTGAATCCACTAAAATGTCAGATATCTGAATCTGATTGATCTACGGTCTGTAAAATTTAACAAATTATTAAAACAATACAATTATTTTTTCCCAACTATTTTTATTATATATATATATATATTCAATCCCATTTCTAAATGAATCCATTTTTTATCCGATTAAAGATATTTGAATCTAACAAAATAGGACCGGATCACCATTTACACCCCTAAATTTTACCTTCTCCCATAAATAAGCTTTATCTTCTTGGCAAGACGTCATTCCATTACTAGTAGTTGAATGCTATTCATACTCGCGCTTGGACTTGTTCCATTTTACGAATTCAGCTCTCCTACGGTCCTACCCACAAGAATCTTTCTTACTCACATGACACATCTCCCATGAATGCTAATATACAAATACGGGAGATGTTGTCAATGTACAGCTGTAGTGAGGCATGGGTAGGAGATCCCAACTCTCATTTTACAGCGTTATGGACATACTTAATTCTCAATGCCCCAACAGTAGGCTTTCAGTCTCCTTAACTCTCAATGTTTTCATCTTTAAAAGTGTGTTCCTGAAACAAGTTCAAAGTTCGGCCATTCAGCTACTATGAATGACGAATCCAGTTGTAAGAGTTCAAATCGGCCCCCACAACGTCCCACAGCACATCCCCACTGTGTATTGGGAATATCTCCCAATGATGACATCATCATTTCTGATATTATCATTGGAAGATGTTCCCAATACATAGTGGGGATTTGCTGTGGGACATGGGGGAGGGGGGGCTGATTTGATCTTCAGTTGAGTTCAAATCAGTCCCCCACAACGTCCCACAGCACATCCATTGGGAATATCCCCCGATGATGACATCTTCATTTCTGATATTATCATTAGGAGATGTTCCCAATACATGGCAGGGATGTACTGTGAGACGTTGTGGGGGGCAATCTTGTGGGAATATCTCCCAATACACGGTACTTAGTATAACCATCACATAAAGCAATGAATGTATAAGAAAAGCCTCCACCACATACTCGCATATGAGTCAATTATAATGGGCATTTGACACTTGCGCTATGTTTGATTTGAAGTAAAATGCAGGAAAGGAAGGGAAAGGTAGGGAAACCTTGTATAGGTTTCCCCGACTTTCCCTTCCCTTCCCTACATTTTCCTTCAAACCAAACATAGCCTTAATATAACCATCAGATAGACCAATGAATGTATGGGAAAAGCCTCCACCACATACTCGTCTATGAGTCAATTATAATGGACATTTGACATTTTGGACTTCCAATTAAGGCTGCCAATGGACTCTGGACTGGATATTGATCCAACCCGACCTGATCCAATGTGAGTCCATTGCAGATGGACTAGGTCCAATCCAATCCGATGAATATTTTGGACCATTCTGGACTGGTCCAATTAAATGTTTAGACTGTCCGTTCAAATTGGTTTTAATTTAGATTGGATCCAACCCAAATCTAGTCCATTGACACCTGTACTCTTTATCTTCTTCAATGGACCGGATATTGGTTTAATCCAATTCAATCCAATATAAATCAATTACATAGGGACTAGATCCAATCCCATCCAATATAATTCCATTACAAATAGACCAAGACCAATCCAATCCAATAAATACTTTGGACCATTAAGTCTGGACTGGTCCAATTCAATGTCTCTCATTGGTCCGTCCAACCCATTCAAATTGATTTTGATTTGGACAGGGTCCAACCCATAATCGGGTCCATTGACACCCTACTTCTTCACTCGAGTAACAAATAGAAGTTGAAAAACTAGGTCATAGTTCAGGACTGAGTGCCAATGATATACAAATCATTCCTACAGAATTACATTGTAATAGCAACCAGAAACTGTCTCTGGTTCAGGACAAAAGAAAAAAAAAATCTATGAAATCAAAGGGAGGTTACAACTGAAGAGCACTAAGGAATATCAATTCACCTCAATATAACAGCTCCTCAAAAATGGGATCCACGCATTGACTCCAGCTCCCATGGTATAATTCCAAAAGCTTTTCAGCTGGCGTTACACCTGCGTAAATACATCATCATTCAATTATGAGGGCCCATGAACCTCTGGTAGTGGGGGATAGAGTTGGATCATATCCAAGATTGTATAAAGGCACTAGGTCAATTTACAGATCATCAATTCAGAATTCAATGGAAAGTCCAGTAGTTTCAGTTACCAGGAACATACTGAAGCTACAAGTTGCATCTTGAGGATTTTTATTTATTTACTTTTTTTTAGGGAGCAACAAAAATATCCTCTAAAAGGGAATTCACTATAAGGACATCATACCTCAACTATAGTAAATTCTACCCGAGCCATCAATTATCATGGGTGTCAAAGCTTTGCATCCCTTTTTTTTGTGGCAAATATATCAACATCTAAAATCAAAACTAGTGCCCCAACCATTAGGCGTTAATTCGAGGATGCTTTTGATAATAACATGACATAATTTGTTTAACTCTAGTGGAAATCTCTAAAACCATTTTCTCAATACTGAAGAATTTGTAAGCTCCAATGTACCCAAACCAAGTCCTCCTTCCTCATTCCTCTTGCATATGAATCTACCAAAGCATCAATTATGATGGATGTCAAAACTTTGAATTTTTTAAATACTTGGGGGCAGCTTCCTCATGCATGAGGGCAGCTTTACTTTAGGTTGTGTTTCAACAAAGGAATGCAATGCTATAACATTTAAAGATTAGAGTTGGGCAAAAGAAGAATTAATTTAAAATATCTCCAATAATGCAATAAAGATAGCTAATTGGGTAAAAATCTTGGAAGTGTTTTCTGCATTCTCCATTAATGGCATCATCAGTTAATGGTCATCCTCTACCGATGATGCCATTTGAAATTAGCATATTATGGTCTCTTTGTAAGAGTACTCACAAATGCACTTGGTTCCCTCTAGCCACTAATAAGTTTTGATGGCTACAATTTGGGTACGCCAGGGAGCTCAGGAGTTGGTGTGATTGGAGACAATTAAGGTAATATACCAACTTTATTTTCTGGTCCCATCACTATGATAATTCCAACATAGGCAGGATTGATGGCTGTTTTGCATGGCTCAGATAGGCTACAACAATTAGATTGTGGAAGGTAGTTCTAAAATTCTAAGGTAGTTGTGGTTTGGTTTAAGCAAAACAATACAGGTAACTGGATATATAGACATGCTATGGAGGTAAAAAGGATTAAAAGCCAGGCTGGTGAATTAAAGGTAACTTTTAATTGGATTCAGAGATCAGCCAACAGTATGGTTGGAATGCAGTGAAACAAACTTTATTTGGGGGGGGGGGTCTCAAGCTGGAAGCATGTAATTTGTAAGTTAGAAATGGTAACCAGGGGGTGAGTAGCAGGTGGTAGTTCATTCTTATGTGTGCTTGGTATATTCTGTCTGCACAACATCTTTTATGTAAGCATTAACAAAAATTGGGTTTTACTAATGCTAAAAATGTTAAGATCCAAAACCATACCTGTCCTAACTACCTCAGTCACTTCCTTCAAGAATCCTGTTTCTTTATATCCTCTTCTTTCCAGGCCATCCTTCAGAAGACAGATAAATATTATACAAAATATGCATATCTAAAAACTTATCTCCAAAAAAGTTCCACATGAACAATTTTCCAAGTTACCTTTGCCAACTCTAAGACATCTTCTGCAACATGCCTCAACAACCCATCTCGAAATGGAGTCTTCAGACCAGTCTTTGGTACCTGTGACAATAAGTTCCACAATTAATTTCTCCTCCCTGGAACACCTTAAAAGAATGGTGTGGGCTATACATTTTGATTTCATAGAACCAAATTAAAAGCAAGTAATTGTGAAACAGATAAGGGTAGATAAGCTGCCCATATGAGGTACAGTGAAATTGAAAGCAACCATGGAAGATAAAGAAAGTGATAACTAAACTAAGACATCTTGGATTCAGTCTGTCACCATGGGAACATTGGAATTTCGAACACCCAGTTTCAGGTTGCAGTTACCAATCCAAATCCAAGATTCAAAAGATCGACTACAATGAAATTTTATCAGAAGGCATGGTATGAAATTGTCAAGTTTTTCAATTAGTAATGCTCAAGTGAGCATAGAAGTCATAATCGATCAGATTCCAAAAACCTTCCATGGACCAATTACAGATATTGTAGGATTCATTTTTTGATAATTATATCTGCAATCATTCATAAAAAATGATAATTATATCTTCAATCCAACAAAAAATTATTACATTAATATCATCATTGTTGTTATGAAAAGCATCATCACAACTATTTGGATTTGGCAAAATTTGTTCTGTTATTTCACTCTATGCTAAATCCTTTCCAATCTCATCGTGTGTACATTTTGGCCTTCCCCTTGTTTGTTTAGGGATCATGATTAGCACCTAAGAGCTCTACATCTCATCTCTTCTATCAAAAAATCAACATTTAGTTAGTATTATTTCATAGGTGGACTTTAATCCTGATTTCCCAATACCTTTTTTTTTGTGAAAAGAATGATCAGTCTTGTAGTATTTCCCAAATTCTTTTTTTGGAGTCTCAGTAGAATCAAGTGCAGTGAAAATATGGAGCACAATCACTGTACAACCTAACAGAAAGGAATATAACTTGATGTGCTAAGCATCCAAGAAATCTTTATAATAAGAATTTTTATGAGGTGGGACTGTTTTCTTAGAATTATTCTATTAAGGTTTCACCTTCAGTTTGATTGATAAGCATCAGTTAGAAAATTCCAAAAATCCTATATCCATTATATACACTAAGCTCAAAATTTGATGGGAAATTGTCTGCAATATAGAAAAATATCAATAAAACACAGCATATTAGTTTTTTTTGATATATGTTAAAGATGATTGTTGCATATCAGTTATTATTTCATTGCTGCTTTCTCTTATTCCAAACACATTTACTTCTGACGTTGATTAAAAAAATTGAGTGTTTGTTCATTTTGACCTGGGGGGGGGGGGGTTGGCAGATTCCAAAGCAAAAAAACCATAAAATTTACATCTTGTGTATAATATTTGTACTTTACAGTACCTTATTTCTCAACATCTGTCGTTCTTCCAAAGTCCAATCTGCAGTCATATCAAGAATATGTTGTAAAGATACTTCATCATATAATAAGCCCACCTACATTCAAGACAGAATCAGGAGCTAGTTATTTATTTTTGTAACTTAGACCAAGGTGAATTCAACAATCATCACATGCTGATGCTGTGGCTCAAGCAGGTATTCCAATACATTTGCAGAGCTAAGCCATATGACTTTATAAGGTACAAATTGCTTTTCATATCACCCACATTAAAGTAATATCCTGGTAAATAAGTCTTGTAACATTTATATGAAGAGAAATGCTAGTAAACAATGAGCTTATGAAACTCTTGGATAACTTGTCCTGCAGACATGGTGGGAATGGTATTCATAAGAAGACTCCCTGAAAAAACAAAATAGACATGCTTTTCATGGGTTCCACCTTGTCTGTAGGGTGAAAAAGAAAAATCCAAGAGTTGCATAACTCCTTTACTAGAATTCCTCTTACATGAATAATTAAATATGACACCTGAATGCAAAAAATAAATTTTTTTAATGAAATTAAAAGAAATTTTTATTAATCATAAAAAGACACCTGAACTACCCAAACAGGCAGCAGGCTCAGTACAAAGACAGCACAGAGCTGATCATACTTAATAAAAAACAGAAAAAACAAATTATAACAAAAACCTTGGACCTGGAATCCCCCATTCACACCACTGTCTAGCAACACGTGCTCTGGCTAAACTGTCAGCTAGGGAATTGGCAGATCAGGAAATCCACCTGAATGAGCAGTTCAGACTTCTACCCAAAAAAGAGGCTTCCCTAACCAAAGATCTGAGTCTCCAAGGAGGGTCCTCCTTGGAGAATAAACTTAATACTTGATCTCCATTACATCCTGTCTGTCAAGCACTATTACAAGTACCTACTTATGTTTATTTCATTTACAACAGTGTAAAAAGGGCCAATGTTGGTCCCAGATACCTGTGGTCTTAGGAGGGATGGACTGGATACAGACCTAACCTTAGGCATTTTTTTGCACAAAGTGGCTACTCTCAGACATTTGATTTACATTGGTATATGAACAGTAAATCATGAATCAGGGACATAATCGAATTCAGAAAGACCAAATACCCAAAATGCTGGCAAAGCACATAATCTCCTCCAAGGTCCTCCATCAGCGCCCCTCATTTCCAAATATCTCTTCAGCCTGACCTGAACAGAAACAGCCCCAGATAGCTTACTTACTTGATCAGTTGATCTACTGTTATTGGAATATCAAGAATTTCATCTCAGATGAATGTAATAAACCTCTGGAAAAATTGTAGTCAAGTGATTCTCCCAATCATTTAGAGTTGGCAATTCACCCAGCAAAAGGGGAAGTTTTCCAGCCATGAAGTCCTGAAAATATACAAATACAATGTAATCATGTCTCAACTAAATTGCTAATATGATGGCAAATAATATCAAAATGTGGCTGCAGAAAGAAGCTCAAAATCAATTAAATGACAGATTAGAAGGATGGATGTAGACCCGGAAAGACATTCCAGTACAGTCAATATATCTCTTATTTCGATACACAAAATACATAGGAACATCAAGAGCATATTCCACATACTGCTCAAACCTACAAAAGAGGAGAACAGAAAAAGGAAATGAAAAAAGTTACAACAAGATATCATTAAAAATAAAGAATAGGCTGTGAAAAATAAAAAGAAATAATAGGTATTTCAAATAAAATTTCATTTTCCTCTTAGAGACAAGATGTCAAAATTTGAGTATGCTAACAGAAACCTCCGCCAATCTTCAACAAACTTAGGCTGGAGAAAGAAAAGAAAAAAAGGCTTTGCACAATAAACATGAAATAAAAAGGAAATCACTCTCTACACTGGGATGAAATTCCATTGCTGTTGGATAAAGAAGAAAAAGTTCCACTAACATGGGAATGTACTAACTTCAAAAATAATTCAATTCAATTAGCCACATCTTAATTATTTGGGATCAGCTAAGTGAATCATGTTCCACTCTTTTCAATGCAATGGCTTCTTTCAAACCACAAGTTATTTGGTATTTTCTCACTACTCCAATTTATGGTCTTTCGGATTACCTTATCCTTTCCCTTTCAAAGCTGTACACTTTCACCAAATAAATCTGTCACCATTACTTATAAACGAACAAGCAGTCAACTTCCTCTCCCCTTTTCACCTATTTAATGCTACCCATAGGTTTCCATGCATGCACTTATTTCTTATTATTCTTCCTAGTTTTCCCACTAATCCATCTCAAAATCACATAGCTGAACCATCTTCTTGACTTTCCCTTGTCACCTGTTAATGCTTTGCTGTGCACTTACAATGGTTCAACCCGTACATATGTGCACTTGGGCTGGCTGAGTCATGTGAACCCAAGCCTGATAGTACATATATATGCAGGGGCCCCCATTTGGATGCACAAAAACGAATTTGAAAATCTAATGTATTTCCTACATGGACTCCACAAAAATCTAATCAGCTTGACAGTACATTTATATTTTTACGTGTTTTGTGTACCTTTGAATCAAGTTGGTTAGTAAGGTTTTCTAGGGTAATTTGTGTCTTTTAATTTAAATATTGTGTCAAGGGCAGTTTGGTATTTTTACCTAATCAAGGTTTTGCGCCCCACCACATGAGTTTGTATATACTTTTTATTTCTTTAATTTTTTTAAAGATTTGATTTTCAGGGAGGATGAATAATAAATTATATTATTAACTGCTACTATCTCTTAGTATGTGCAGGGATAAGGCTGCATACATCTGTTCCTCCCCAGACCCTACATTGGTGGGAGCCTCGTGCAATCGGCTTCCCTTTAACTGCTACTATCTCTTCATTGTCAAGCTCCAATAATGATTCCTAGGAAACCATAAGGTGGTTCCAATAGTTTTTATTCTCCTATCTCTCATCTATACTCCTTTGCTATCTTCATAGCTACTAGTTATTTAAGCTTGCTATTTGGTTCTTGAAGAGATAAAATTATAAAGTAACTGGAAATTGCAAACAAGCACACAAATAATAGAAGAAGATCTCTTACACAATCAATAGAAGTAAATTGAGAACAAACAAATCAGATCTCAAAAGCAAGCAACTATAGAGAACAACAGAAGAAACTTAATTCCTTTATTGCTGAAAACAGAAACAACTCAATAATGATAAGATGAACAGTAATGTGAACAATGTTAGGAGCCTTTATAGTCTCTTAAACCCTATAAACATCAATGTTAACTACCTAAATTACCATTGGTCATTGGATACCACTAAAAGACATCATCATTTATCAATTAGACTCCCCAAAATACCATTATATTGAAGAAATAATAAAGAAAAAAAGATACAACTGGCCACGTTTTTCCCTAACCAAAAGAACTATTCTAACTCACTAACTACTAGCACAATTGATATGAAACTTAAGCCATGAATACACTATGTTGGGGCAACCTTAAATGTGGGGCCGACTGATCAAATGTTTGACTTTGACTTTGATGAACTATTCACAGACACAGGAATCCAGCAGCATTAACCTCCCTTGATGAAAACATTCCTGTAGTCTGGTTAGCTTGAGCTTTGGAGGGTCTCTCCTATGATTCCTAAGCTTCAATGTCCAAATTTCCAATCAATCCAATGGTGAGATTGAGAAAAATTGTGTCTGCAACTGCTTCCCAGAAGTTAAACTGTTGACATAAAGTCTTCTCATTCACCTCTCTTATCCTTCTTCTGAGGTTTGGTCAATGATTGATGAAAACCATTTGCATCAATAACTATCATCTGGACTGGTTTTCAATCCAAAGCAAGTGAACTACTTTTCTAAAAATAAGTTAATAGCTTTCCAAACACTTTAAGGAACTCTAAGCTGAGATTGCCCCATCCAAGTTATGCCCTAACCTCAATATAACTCTTCAAAGTTCAAACCACCCCCTCCCAATAAAAAGAAGAAATACTGAAACTCTAGAGATCATTTTCAGCCATTTGACTTAGTTCTTCATGTTCCAGTACTTCTCTCAAATTTATGCCTTCCCTTCAAACTTCTGAATTGCTTGCTCCTGTGTCATAACTTACAAAGCCTAAACCAACCTAAAATAGTCCTAATTCCCAATCCCACATTAACCTAGTTCCATTGCCAGGAAGATCCTTTTTCTTTACTTTGACCTTTGTCCTTAAGCCTAATCCAGACAAAACCCTTAGCTTCCCCAATTTCCTTAACCTATCCTACATCACATTTTGGAGAAGTTTCCATTCAATCTGATTATTTTAGGCCGTTCATGAAACACTCAAGAAATGCATGTGTACTCCATCTACCTGATTCTAATGTAGTATTCTGTTATTGTCTGTTTAAAAGCAAGCACAATATTTTCTATATCTATACAGGCTGAAAGTTATAATTTATGTTACACATAATCTTAGTCATCCAATCAAGGGCACGAGAGTTAGACTTCATAATATAATGCCTAAACACAGGCAAAGAAGACATATGAAGATCAAAGTAGAGACACTGGATTTTATCTTGATCAGCAACAGATCAATTGGAACTTTATTGCAGAGAAAAGAATAAAGAAGGTTTGCTTAGCTAAGAACAGATAATAAGACCAAGTACAATCATGAAAACATGAGAAAACCCATGTTACACTGGCCTGTTTTCCAGGTCAGTAACCCAGTGCAAACAAGATAGTATTAGCTCCTTCCCCAGAAAGAAAATCAGCAAAGAAGTTTGCACTTAGCAGTCCAACTGATGCAGGAGCTGAAGAGTCAAAATTGGAATTTTATGATATTTTATGTATTTCTGTATTTTTGTACATTAGGGGTATTTTTGTCACTTTTGCAATTTTCTGTGGGGTCCAATGCTAGGGTTTAAATTGTCTAGTTGTGGTTTGTTTATGTTTAAAATTTCAGAGTCATTGCATAAGTAGGATTAGAGTTATTGAGTCTTCTTTGAATTGAAATAGGATATGACAGCTTAGTTTGAGTCCTAATTGGAATTACTGAGTCTAACGGTTTGACTCCTAAGACTATTATGAGTCTAACAGTTTGAATCCTAGGATTATTATGAGTTTAGAGTCTATAAATATGTATGAACGTTTTACGCAAAGGCAATGAAATATATTGAGTTTTCTTCAGCTTATGCTAGCTATGGTGAGCGATTCCCATGCCCTAGAGTGATTCTAGGCACCACCCTGTGAGTGATTCCAGGTATTTTCTCTCTTCTTTATCTCCCTATTTTCTCTCTTATTCCTTCAAGAAGCCATTGCAGCCATCAACAGCCATAAAATTCTGATCCAAGAAGACCATTCAACATTCTCTAAGGACTAGAACTGAGCTGGTCCTACATCAGTTTGGTATCGGAGCTAATAGTTTATTCACTATGTTCTCACAAAGTGACCGGTTCTATAGGCCTAGGGTATCTTCTAGACAATCTTACAGGTCTAGAATCAATGATGATTGGGTTTCTGAAACCATATGAAGGGTCTTTGGTTGACTTATTTGAGAAGATGGTGGAAGAAAACAGAACTAATAATGTTGGCTACAAAAGCAAGGTTTTCAAACATGTTAGAAGAGAAAGGGAAATACCAGATTTCAAAGGAGATGATGATCTGCAAGCATTCTTTGATTGGGTTGCTGAACTAGAAGAATATTTTGATTGGCATGATATGCTTGACAAACAAAGGATTAGTTTACACGCATGAAGCTAACGGGTCATGCTAAAGTATGGTGGAGAACTCTTGAGCAACGACTAAAAAATAGAGGCGACGATCCAATTAGTACATGGGCAGAGATGAAGAGGTGTTTGCAAGAAAAGTACATCCCACTAGACTTCCATGATGATCTATATATGGAGTTGACTAATTTCGAGCAAAAGAAGAAGCAGCGGGTTACAACAAAGAACTTGAAGTCAATGGGAAGAAAGTACAAAGTTGAAAAGAAAGTAGATGATCCTTTGCATGTTGATGCCTATCCTATAGCTGAAGTTGAGGATGAAGCTAAAGAAGAAGAATTTCAAGCTATAGAAATTGTAGATATTAAAAATCAAGAGGGTGCAGGTCAAGAAAAAACAATAATTTTTGGAGTTTCCAACACCCATGATCAGCCTGAGGTTAATGATCAAGAAGAAATAGAAGAGGAGCAAGTTAAAGAAATTCAGGTGCAAGATACAAATGTGTTGTTGACTGTAGTAGATTCTAATAAGAAAGAAAGTGACTTTACCTTTCAAGTTCAACTAGAACTAATTCAAGAATGACAACCTGACATTGCGCAAGTTCCACCAACAATGGAAGGAGTCCTAGAGTTTGTTGAAGAACCAAGGATAGTAGAACACGTAGAGATGGTGATTCCTAAGCTAGATGTCGAAGGAAAGGTTCCAAATGTTTTTTTTTTTGGTAATTAAAAAGGATTAATTTCATTAATAAAACTAGTGCAGTTACAAGCTTCCCTTGGAGAGGCGCGGGCTGCATCCTCTCCTACCAGTAGGAAGAAAGGCAAAAGATAGAAAACAGATTCAGTCTACAATTGAGCCCAATACAAACTTTCCCTATTTACCCCTTGCTTTGCAAGACCATCAGCCATAGAGTTTTCTGACCTCCCCACCCATTGTATTCTCACTGTCAAGCTTCTTGTTAGGCAGTTGAACTTTTTAATTTCATTCTTAAAACACCACACTACAGATTCCGGATTTTGAAGCCAGCCCACTACCACCTTGGAGTCCCTTTCTATTATCAATTGTTCCACACCTATCTGCACTGCTAACTGTACTCCCTGGATAGCGGCAGCAAGTTCCGCCTAGTAGAGTTTCCAACTCCTATGGGTCCTGAGAAAATAAGAACCACATTTGGAAAGGTTCCAAATGTTGCAATTAAGAGTTGGATAAGCGAGGGGAAGATTCATCACAATGGTTGGTTGATGAATTAAGTGTTCAAAAAACTAATGTGATCTATGATTTAACAAAGATGGTTAGGGAAGGCAGTGTTTCAGAAATACATTTCTTTCAAGATCCTTTTCTAGTTCTGTGTGTGGCCTCTACTCTACAGTCCAAGCATGTAGCTGTGGGAAGTCCTACTCCCTTTGTAATTAGGGCATATCAACTTCTCATCCTCAAGATCTTCAAAACTCGAGGACGAGTCTTTTTCAACCGGGGGAGAATGATGCAGGAACTGAAGAGTCAAAATTGGATTTTTATGATATTTTATGTATTTCTGTATTTTTGGACAGTAGGGATATTTTTGTCACTTTTGCAATTTTCTGTGGGGTCCAATGATAGGGTTTAAATTATCTAGTTATAGTTTGTTTATGTTTAAAATTTCAGAGTCATTGCATCAGTAGGATTAGAGTTATTGAGTCTTTGAATTGAAATAGGATATGACAGCTTAGTTTGAGTCCTASTAKGATTATTGAGTCTAACAGTTTGACTCCTAAGACTATTATGAGTCTAACAGTTTGACTCTTAGGATTATTATGAGTTTAGAGTCTATAAATATGTATGGACGTTTTACACAAAAGGCAATGAAGTTTATTGAGTTTTCTTCAGCTTATGCTAGCTATGGTGAGTGATTCCCATGCCCTAGAGTAATTCTAGGCACCCTGTGAGTGATTCCAGGTATTTTCTCTCTTATTCCTTCAAGATGCCATTACAGCCATCAACAGCCATAAAATTCTGGCCCAAGAAGACCATTCAACATTCTCTAAGGACTAGAACTGAGCTGGTCCTACATCACCAGCAGAGCAGAGGATCCTAATAATACCTCAAAAAATCCAATGTACAGCCAATAGGTAGTATCAGCCTTTGTAGGGTTCCTGAAGAACTACTAAACACAATGCTGAGGGAAAATGTTCTGCTATCACCAAGTCATCAGAGCATTTGATGCTGAACAAATTTGACTCTTGACATCCATTGGTAATAAATCAGCCTTCCAAACAACTAGGTTAAAACCCAATGCTGAAGGAAAATGTTCTACTAGTATTAATATTTCAGTAAAAATAAAAAAAAGTGGAAAAATCCTTTATCCGGGATTTGAAAATAAACAAATGTTGGCAGCCAGTGGAAAGTTGCAGACATTCTTTAACTGAAAAGGCGAATCTTGTCAATTTTCTCATGCACATAAACCTTCACGAAATTTGAATGAAACTACAGAAATATAGAATGCAGGAAAGGAAGAGAAAACAGAATGAAATTCTTACCCAAATGAGTCATCAAAAACAAAAGGAAGCATGCCAGTACGATTCATATCTGTGTCAGTCCAAATGTGACTGCCATAAAGTGACAAACAAATAGCAGATAAATTCCATGGCAGAAATTATAACATTGTTTGCAACAAATATTTAAGCTAATTGATAGAGACCTTCTCATGCTAAGATAGCCATTTGGCTTTCCTTCAGTGAAAGGTGAATTTGCAAAAATTGCTGTAGCAATCTGTTTCAAATGCTATAGTTGTTAAATGATATGAAACAAGGGAAGTTTCAGTGAGATTATAACAGTTCAAGTTTCTCACAGGTTGCAGAGCAAGACCAGCACGAAATTTCCTGATCATGTCTGACTCAGAACTGAAGTCCAGATTAACCTACCAAAAATAGAAACTGGTATCCTTTAGCTTCTTCAATAATTGAAAAAGGTCATATTCTTGAAACTTAAATAATAAATAAATTCTGAAAATTAGCACATAGTCTTCCAAAAAAAATGATGGAAATTTACAGCCTTCTAGAATATCTGAAAAGCAGCCTCAAGAATTTAAGTTGGAAAAACCTGATCAACCATGCATGTGATAATCATCGTACCTGAACAGTACATGTCCTAAACATCATATCAAGTCCTAGGGAACCAACTTTGGGCATGTATTTCCTCATAATTTCATACCTTCCCTGAGCCAAAAATGTTTTGTCAGTAATGCAACATCAGAACCCATAAGTCAAAAAGAGTATAAAAAGTAAGAGAGAAATACAGTGACACCATTAGCTCAATGCTTGTAGACACAAACAAAACTACCAAAAAAGAAATAAGGTGACACCAAATTCACTGTTTTAAATCCAGAATGAGCTAGCCAGTACCTTTGCATTTATTAAAACCAGACTAAATTACAGAACCTGTTGACTTAACTGGTCCGTCCAATTAGTTAATAAACATGACCAGTTATTTTTATTGATAACAAAAGATTCCATTGGTAAAAGTGAACCCAAGCAAGAGACTGGCCTACGGAAAGTGCTGAGGAAAAATACAACAGGTTAGACATCCCATAATACAGCTCAGCTCTGGAAGCTGGCTATCATTGTGCACCTAAAACTTAAGACATGCAATGATATCCAAAGACAATCCTTCTCTATAATAAGTGACCCAACCATGACCCAATAATCAATCCACCTTCAATCATTTGTTTACATGAATTAAGTAAAAGGAAAACCTGGGGCCTTGGTGAAGAGCACAACTCTAAATAGAAAATCCAATCTCTTTTCCACATTGCCAAGATGGCGAAGACTACAACCATCTGGGTTGGCGACCAATAATGAGATATCATCCCTCCCAAAGAAAATTACTGAAGCAGGAAAAGGAAAAGGTCTCTCTCTCTCTCTCTCTCTCTCTCTCTTTCTCTCACATATATATATATATATATATATATATATATATATATGCTAATCATCATGACACAATGCATAATCCATCTTACAAAAGTCCGTTTTTTATTTCTTCTGAAATGTCGGACAAAGTAGCCAGATGCATACATCTCAAAAGTATTTCCTCCTTTTTCTGTCAGAGATGTTACTATCCCACATAAGCTCAGTGATACCCCCTAAAGTTAACCCACTTCCTAGTAAAAAATTTCAAAATATAACATTATATCCTATTTGCATGAATAAAAGGATTATAGATAAACAGGTGATTAATTGATTCATTATTCGTCTTACACAAGGCAAAACATGAAATTTCCAGAGTAAAATTTCTGTATATATTGTCATCTGGAATATATGGTATTTTGCAGAATTTACTCAAGAGATCAAAGTTAACAAAAGAAAGTGAGAAAATTTACTTTGCATGAAAAACAGTGTTAATTTCAAAAAAGAAAAAGACTACTCTGTCTTTTGAAGTATCACCTGGACGTCCTTAACTGCTAAATGAAACAAATAATAGTACCTCATCAACATGCATGAATGAAGGAATGTAATGTGAATGTTTCACCATGAACACAATAAACTAATAACACGTGCAAGCACATTTGCATGGGCATTGAGTATATGTTGCATGCATACATGTATCCAATATTTGAAAGCAAAACAAAATAATACCTTGGGCATTATAGGTATGTCCTTGAGCTCCCATTTAGGCTGGAAACCAATCCCTAAAAACCCAATTCCCATTTCCTCTGCAACAGCTTTGACCTGTTAAACAGTAGTATGTGGAAAAAAATGAATACAAGTATAATTGCATTTAACATTATATGCCATTAAAGTTTAAAACATTTGTTACATTCAGAGGATATCTACAAGGATATATTCCCATTGTTCTAAAAAGAGCGTATAGTAAGTTGAGTTGTTTGTTTCTCAATAAGAAGAAATAAGATTCAAGTGAATTGGAAAAGGAAGTGGAAAACAAAAAGATAAATCACATGGGGCTCTTTTTCATCTGCTTTGAACTTTTATGACCATCTGTTAAACTCATCAACCTAGGGCCTTTCATTGCATGATGCTAATCCAGATTCAAGTGCCAAATAAGCAGCTACATTATATTGCATCTTAGCACTTATGACAAAGAAATATGGCAGATGAAGGAGACAATCAAATTTAATCATAGATATAATTTATTAATCATGATGAATTTGGTCACTGTGGTGCTCAGGGAAGTGAAGAATGAGAATAGAGTAGTAAAAAAACATGATTTTTCCTTTAAGTATATTAAAACTAAAAAAAGAAAGCAAACAGCAATATTGAGTCTCCTGGACTTATTAACAGGAACATGAAACAAAAAACATGCCACAAGAACAAGCTTTCCCAATTTGTCAATATGAAGAAATGGATGTTAAAATAAGATAATCGGGACACACCTGATAGAGATGTGAATTGACCTCTGCACAAGTTTGATGTAATGTTTCAAGGGGYGCACCACTAAGCTCAAATTGACCACCAGGCTCCAGTGATATGCTTTGCTTCCCCTGCCCACCAATATGTCAAATTTCTTTAGTGAAACATACAAAATGGAAAGGACAATATTTCTTAGTGCCAGTTTATCAAAAAAAAAAAAAAAACTTAGTGCTTATCCTTCTTAAGAGAAACACATTCACCAATGAAGATGCACTTAAGTTATGTACAATATGATCTAGCCTGACAAAACAAACCTATTGTCTATGGCCTCTCAGAAAATTATGGAACAGATAGAAAGTGCCACTAATCCTCATTTGGAGGGAAAGTGTTTTCACCTGCTTAAGTCCAATGATTTTGTCTCCTTCCATTATTTTTTCCCAATCAAATCTCTCAGCAAGACCATTGAGCAAGTGCTTTATTTGTTCATATTTTATAGGACGTAAAGTTCCAATCTCAAAACCAAACTTTTCGTGTTCAGTACCTATCCTGCCAAGACAAGACCATGTAACCAAAGATTCATTAAAGGAAAAAAGAAATAACATAACCAAATCGTTTGAAAACCTCATCAATATAAACTGGTACATTAAAAACTACCAAAAATGTAAAGTATTAATAGGTCCTAAACCCTGAAAAATAGTCTTAATCAGAATGAAGATTCTTTTGTCCTTTGCCTTCTGTTTTTCCCCTTTTGTGAGTGTTAACAAAAACTCAATAAGACGTCAAAAAAGAGATACTGCAGCTATCAAATAAAACTGTTTTTTTCAATTGAGTGATAAATAATTTGGCGATATTCTCATCTAACTCAACAAAATAAATAAATAAATAAAAATAGAGATAGACATCATCTCACCTTATTCTAATTATTCTGGGCTCACTAAAATAAATAAACATGCTCGAAGTAAAATAGATCACAAAAGCTCATTATAGTATAAGATCATGTACCTCCATTTATCCTTTGGCTTACATCCAGAGGCAAGGTATCCTACAAGATCTTCTTTAGTCAATGGTTCTGCGGCAATTACAGCATCTTCTGTAGGAGGACTTGCAGCAACGATCATCCGATGGTCACGTTTGCACCTCAACCCATCGAAATTAGAAATTCTTGGCATTTTCTTAGCACCCCATGACAAGGAGGACGAGCTAGTCATGCCTTCCTTGATTTTGAATGCTTTATTCCTCGATACAATCATATCCCCCACATTACTTGCCGCATTCAAAGCCACATTCTGATCAGAACGAATGTAGCTTGATGGATTTGTCTGGGAAATAAGTGCCATCATGTGTCCCTATTTATTCATGCATTCAACAACATATCACCTATCATTCGTCAAGAAATAAAACGGCGAAACTCAGCCATGATTCGCTGTCGACTATGATACTGGGTTTTATGATTGCTAATTCTGAAACAAACAACAAAAATAGCTCTGCGACACTGTGTGAACTTGTTGGAAACATTAGCTTACAAATTACATAATTACATCCTATTGTCGTAAATGGGATGCAAAATCTTCAAGTATAACCATGTTTTAATTTGTTATTCGTGATAAAAAGAAGTAAATATGTATGTTAATTCATCAAATAAGAAAACCTACTAAGCTCGAAGTGGATTTTGAAGATGAAAACGAGCAAATAAACGATTCTGTAACAAGTTTTTCTATCATTCTATCTGGTAGATTGAGAAAGGAGATATGGAGAGATCACCTGACTCTAAGAATAGAGTGAGAAAGAATCTGGGAAGCTCTGATGCAAGGGCTTGCCCTCTGTTGCCCGATCCCTGGAGTTGAACAAATTGCAGATGACAAATGAGAGTAATGCCAGAGAAAGCAATAAGTGGCACTTTCGAAGAAAAAGTGATGGCTGCTGAACGCTACAAGCCTACAACAATAAAATACAAAAGAAAAAAAAGTGCCGTACTATTTCTATATTGGTAGTCCCCAGTCATTACATATGACACGTCATCACCTATCGGATGACGTCAACAACCTATCGTGTAGGCATATGGGTTGCGAGAGAATGAAACCGGATCTGCTCCTCACACCTGGCGCCTCACAGGAGATGTTAACGGGAGTTAATACGATCGGATGACGTCAACAACCTACCATGCATTGGGAATATCTTCCGTACTTATTAATTATTTTTTACGGGAGATATTCCCAATGCACGGTGGATGTACATGCGCCCATTTGTGACGAGCAGATCCCGCTTCCGAGAGAATATTTGCTTTCTCCAAGCACTTGTACAAATGGTGCACCTACAGCAGTGAAGGGAGTTTAACTTCTGTTGCGAGTTGCGACAACGATTTTAGGGTGTCGGTCTGTCTCTTTGAGTCAGAAATTGATTTTCTTCTCTAGCGTTGGATTGGCATCAAAGTTTGATATGGTAATAGAAGGTGGAGAGGGGTACATATGATTTTGTATGAGATCGGCTTCAGTCAGAGAGCTAGGTCCGTTCGAACAGCTTTTATAATGTTTTGGAACTGAATCCGGTCAATGTATATGGTGTATATCACACGTGGTGCTGGCGTGCTGCCCAACGTGAGGCCTGTGTCTGAACTGAAGTGCTGGACGGCTGGACCCTCTACTAAGGGGCGTTTGGTTCACTGTAAAGTGTAAATAATTAACTTCAATTGATATGCTTAAATAAATTAGGTCAAGGGGTTACCGATAAGAATTGAAATCGCATTACGTGATTGAATTATTATATTGTCTTTTAGTAAATAAGTTTTGAAGGAGGTTATGAGCTCAGCTCATTTATCATTTATGGCTGAGTTGAAATTGGATTTGACAAGGCTGCATTGGTATTTCTTATTTGAAGAGAGTTCCGATCTTATCGTCACAGAGCGCGCCTTACACCCATCACATAGGGCCTTACATCGGAAACATAGGCTCAGTTTGGAAAGAATACAAATGCATGTATAGGATAAATACAAATAAAATAATACAAAATATAAGGTTTACAATCTAGGTATTTGCATTCCTACTCCTAAACTCAGCCTAATTGCATTTATTATATATGGGAGATGTTTCTACTTTATAATACAGAGACTAATGTTGTGAGGTTGGTGTGAGATGCCCTTAGTGAGGAGTATATCTCAATTCATTTTAAAAAATTTATCTTCATTTTCAGTTAAAAATACAGCCTAAATTTATTAATATTTAGGGTCATTTACTATAACAACCCTTATAATTTCATAGACTTGTTTAAATCTTTTCTATAGTTTTTATTTTATTAAAACACTCCTATGATTTGCAACCAATTTATTTATGGACCTTTAATTAAGAATTGTTTGTTTTGTCATCTGAAAATAATAACTGATCAGTGAAAAATATTCAAGAATATGGGTCTATGATTGTTTATTTTAAAAATACCCCAATACTTTTTTTGTAAAAAAAAAAGAATTAATCAAATATAACCAAATAGAGTGCTTGTTTGTGTCTTAATAGGACAAAATTGATATTTTTATTTATATTCACTTTTGATTAAATTTATTTGGATAAATGTTAGGGCTAAAATTGTTATTTTCCACTTTCATCTAATGAAAGGTCTATTAAGTAAATTGATTGCAAACTATAAGAGGTATTTTAATAAAACACAAATTATGAAGATATTTTAGTAAATCTATAAAATTATGAGGGTGCTTTAGTAAATGGCCTTAATATTTATTACGTTAATAATTAGAGAACCGAATCAGATAGATTGGTCTCACTAGAAAAATTGTGAATTGGTACCAGTTTTGTCAGCTTCTAAAAGTTGATGATAACAAAAATTGGCCGACCAGTCATTCCAACTAGGGAATCAGTGAATTGGTTCCGGTCCCTTTTATATAATGGTCAGTTTTTATTCATATAAATTATGATGCGTATGAAAACTTTTGGAGGCTATAGTTTTGTGTTCAGTTGTTCAGTTGGTTTGATTGTTCAAAGCCATTTTGGTCAATATAAATTTTTTATTTTAAACATATGTGTATAGCTAAAAGCTCTTGAACTCTTAGGCTTGTAGTTTTCAAAATATGAGTTAATCACATGTTATACATTTTTTAATTGTTTACATATTTTTCTTTATCTTTGAATAAGGTTTACAGTATCACAAATGCAAAGTGTATTAGAGAGTCAATTTTAAGAGACATATCGAAATATGCTTTGGATATTGATGGGTATGGATGAAAAATGAACATATATACATGGATACATTAGGAATATCACTTTTGAAAGTATGTCACTAAATTTAATGGTATGCTATTTAAATTTGAATACTAATGAGGGATAATTTGGCCCGTCCAATGATGAGATGACATGTGGAGCAACAGAATGATATGGCGACACTTTAGCGACCTCGGACACCTTAGCGATCCTAGTCACCTCAGGCACCTTGGGTCACTCGGTTAAGAATGAGGCCCAAGCATCTCACTACATCTACTGATTTGCCGAGGTGACACGTAGCTTCCTTCTAGAACCAAGCCAAATGTCTACAATCTCCTTGGGATCACGATGCACATCAACGGATCTTATCTTCACCCCGCCCAGATCTGGATAAGCCTTATCAGCTTACTTGGAGTCCATCTTCAAGTGTGAAGCTAACTCCAGGTTAGACGGGCCGGTTATCTCGAACACGCATCGTGAGGCCTACGACTATTTGCCTATATAAAGGCTTTGCCTCCAGCCTCACAAGGTACGCATGATTTAACTCTCACATATTCTTACTTTCAAGCTATCTGGTCTCTCAAAACCTCCATCGCTAACTTAAGCATTGGAGTGCCCATAATGGGTAAAGCACCTCGGAACATTTTGATTCTCTTGTCTTGCAGCTCGACTCAACCACATCACCGGTCCAGTGTCCGAGTTGTCCTCCAGTAGGGAGCGCAGATTATGCATCATCAATTGGTGTCGTTTGTGGGAATATGCAACAAAAATACATATTCTCACTTCCTTGCTACTTCTTCAATGGCATCTTCAAGCAATAACCAACCCGCCAGCAACAACAACTAGGTCATAGGGGGAGCAAGATCAGCCCAGAGCACACCCTAAAGTCCCCTTCGTGACCACTGGGCAGTTCACAGTGCCCCTGACACTACTAGGCATAGTAGCTTTGCCAAACCCAACCTTCCCCCTACACCAACTGAATGTGCCTCGCCCTTCAGTTGAGCCATCAATGGTTCCTGCAGGGATCGACGTGTGCCAGTTCAATGGATTGGTGTAGTATGTCCGTGGCATGAACCTTCATATGCGGATGTGGGAGGAAAGGTTTGCCGCCCTGATGTAGCAATAGCCACAGCAGTAGCAACCTCAGCAGCAACAACAACATTAACAAAACCAGCAGCCAGGCAATCAACAACCCGACAACAGGAACCAAGACAAGGTCCCAGACCTACCTATTAGAACCATGACACCTATTAGAACCGAAGGTAACAATTCGACCGAGGTGTCAAGGAGAAGGTGTCGTCGATGTACACACCACAACACTAGAAGGAGCCACCTCACTCCCATTGACAATGAGGAGGTAGACAAAAAAGTAGAGGTGAGTCAGGTCATCATCCAGCCATCAGTACAACAGGTGACCTACACCTCCCTACTTGTACCTAAGATCCTTATGACCCCATGGCCTAAGGACTTCAAAGCCTCGAGCCTGGAGTCTTACGATGGCACAACAGACCCGGTCGATCGCATTGATAGTTTCCAGGCTCTCATGCAACTTCATAGGGCAAATGATGCAAGCTTGTGTATGGTCTTCCCGACAACTTTCCTGGGTACAACTCGGATGTGGTGCTCGGGACTGCTCGTGGGCTCAATCAAAAGTTAGAACCAGCTTGCAGATCTGTTCACAATGCACTTCGCCACCAACAAGAGGTGCCCAAAATCAGCAACCTGCTTACTGAATATGGTCCAACGACCAGGCGAGACGCTCCGAGACTACATCAAAAGATTCAACTTGGAGCGCCTCCAAATTCCAAACCTTGACCAAGTAGTTCAGCTCACCGCAACAGCCAACAACGTTCGCCACCTTGACTAGCGCTAAGAAGTAGAGTTAAACCATCCATCCACTATGGAGGAGTTCCTCCACTAGGCCAACAAGATTACAAAGGTGGAGGAGGCACTAGGATCCCGGTTAGAGTTGATTGGGAAGAGAAGTCGGTCACCCCGTAGTAGGTGAAGCAAGTGGCCAAGAAGAAGGAGAAGGTCCCCCCACTGGAGATCCAGATCGGGTAGGCGTTCCAGAACCCCTCCAGTCCAAACCAGGAGTTACACTGCCCTAAATGCAAAGATGGGTGAAATTTTGATGCAAATAAAAACGACCGAGTCCCAAGATGAGAGGCGACCTTGCCAACAAGAACCCTAACAAATACTGTCACTTCCACCGTGACATAGGCCACAAAATAGAAAACTACAGAAACCTAAAAGATGAGATTGAGGAGTTGATCCGTCACGGCTGCTTGAAGCAATTCATCAAGCACGATGACCGAAGCCGATCTATTGACCAACCAAGAAAAGTGCCAGAGTTGAGTAGGAATCAAGATAGGGATCAACCACCAGCGGAGCAACCTATTCGATAGTGGTAGGCTGCACAAGTGCAGTGGGAAGAAACTTAGTTTGGGAGCTCAAGCACGATGACGAGAACCCATTGAAGTGCCCTTAAGTGGAGGAAGTCATATACTTCATTGAGGATGACACTCGCGGGATCCAGTATCCGCACGACAACGCCCTCGTTGTCAAGATGATAATCAATGACTTCGAGGTAAAGCGGATTCTGGTTGACTCCAGAAGCTCGGTCGATATCTTATGCTTGGATGCCTTCGAGAAAATGCATCTGGAGAGGAAGGACTTGCAGCCAACCAACATCCCACTCACTGGCTTCATCAAAGATGTGGTGAGGCCTCTAGGCCGAATTAAGGTGCAAGTTGCAGTAGGCTCGGATTCAAATTTAGTCTGCTTCGAGCACCACTTCCTGGAGGTTACGACTCTACCCCCTTACAATGCCATTCTAGGTCAGCCCATCCTACATGCACTTCGCGTAGTGGTGTCGACCTATTACCTCTCGGTGAAGTTTCCAACGAGGTACGGAGTAAGGGTTGTACGAGGCGATCAACTGGAGTCACGCAAGTGTTATGCCATGGTGTTGAAGGGCAAGGGAAAACTAGCAAACGATGTTGACCTGGAGTCGCCCCCTGAGAACACCGATGAGCGAGCTTGCCTAATGGAAGACACTGTCCTGCTCCCAATCTCAAACATTGAGCCCTAGAAAACAGTCTAGATCAAAACTCACCTTGTAGATCCTCTTCAATCGCAATTGGTAAGTTTTTTACTTAATAATTTAGATGTTTTTGCATGGTCGGAAGCAAAAATGCTCGACATAGACCCCTCTATAATTACTCATAGACTTAATGTGGACCCTTTAGCTAGATGAGTCAGGCAAAGGAAAAGGAACCTCACCCCAGAAAGGTGGAGGATAGTTGACAAGGAGATTGTGAAGCTTCTCACAACAGACTTTGTTAGAGAGGTTTAATATCCGAGTTAGGTAGCCAACCCAATGCTCATGAAAAAAGCAAATGGCAAGTGACGGATGTGCGTCGACTACACTGATCTTAATAGAACCTGCCCAAAGGAGAGTTTCCTACTCCCTAGAATAAACTACCTGGTAGACGCGACCTCGAGGCACGACTTGTTGAGTTTCATGGACGCTTACTCTAGTTACAACCAGATCTGGATGGACCCAAAAGATGAAGAAAATACCACCTTTGTAACCGAATAGGGCTTGTATTGTTATAAAGTAATGCCCTTTGAACTGAAAAACACTAGAACAACTATCTAGCGACTTGTAAATAAAATCGTTACACCATTGATTGGCAATAAAATCAAGGCTTATATTGATGACATGGTAGTGAAGACCTAATTTGCAAATTCTTAATTTCTGATTTAAGTTCTATTTTCAAAATTCTAAGAAAATTTATCATCAAGCTCAACCCAAACAAGTGTGTCTTCGGGGTCAGATTGGGCAAATTTCTTGGCTATATAATGCACCGACGTGGCATCGAAGTCAACTCAGACAAAATCCAAGCAACCCTAAATATAGGACCACCTAGGTCAATAAAAGAAGTACAAAAATTAACAGGTCGGATAACTGCCCTGAACCGGTTTATGTTTAAGTCGGCTGGATAGTGTCTTCCATTTTTTAAGGCCATAAAGAAAAATGAGGACTTTGAGTGGACTGAGGAGTGCCAACTCGCGTTTGACAAGCTAAAAAGGTACCTTAGTTCACTTCCCCTATTGACTAGACTAGAACCTGGAGACAAGCTAAAACTCTACCTCTCCACGAGTGGGGAGGTGGTAAGCTTGGTACTAATTTAAGAAGTAGATAGGGTGCAACAATCCGTCTGCTACATAAGTAAAGTTTTGCATGTAGTTGAGACCAGGTACCCCGACATAGAGAAGCTGGCCTTTGCCTTAGTCTTACCAACTCAGAAGTTACGCCCCTATTTCCAAGTCCGTACCATCATAGTCCTAACTAATTGACCTCTAAGGCACATTCTTTAGAAGCCTGGGGTCTTGGGAATGTTGATAAAGTGGGCTATTATGCTAAAAGATTATGACATCCGGTGTGAGCCGTGCCTAACAATCAAGGCACAGGTCCTAGCAGACTTTGTCGTCGAGTGCATGTTCAATACACCGACCCTTGGGGTGGCTGAGCCAGTTAGCACGTCAAAGGCATCAACTAGTACAATGCTCGTCTCGGCCTGGGATGAGGAGCCTTGGATCCTCCACATCGATGGCTTGTCTAATCAACGCAGAAGTGAAGCTGGGCTGATACTGTACGGGCTTAGTGAGGTGAAGCTAGAGTACACCCTCTGGTTTGCATTCAAAGTGTCGAACAACAAAGCGAAGTATGAGGCCCTGATAGCTGGGTTGACTCTGGCAAAGGAGGTCGGTGCAAAGAATGTCATGGTGTGTAGCAATTCTCAGCTGGTGGTAAACTAGGTGAATGGGCAGTATGAGACCCGAGAGCCTACCATGTCGGCCTATCTGGCCAAGGTGAGAGAGGTCCTACACAACTTCCACTCTTGGTACATTCAATAGATACCAAGGACCGAGAATACTGAAGCCAACACTCTTTCATAGCTAGCTAGTGCAACAGAAATCACAAGGATGATGGTCTTTGTTGAAGACTTGCCACGACCTAGTATAGAGAGGGTGGTAGAAGAAGTCGCTCTTGCTCTGGCAACAGAGCCTAGTTGGATGGATATACTCATAGACTATTTGCACCACAAGACCCATCTAGCAGATCGCAATGCAAATCGGAGGGTAAAGCATTAGTCAGCTCGCTACATTATCATTGGCGAGTAGTTGTACCACAGGCCTTTTACACTCCCCTATCTACGTTGCTTGTAACCTATAGAGGCAAATTAGGTGCTACACAAGATCCATGAGGGTCTTTGTGGAAGACACCTGGGGGGCAAGGCGCTAAGGCAAGGCTACTACTGGCGTACAATGAAGGCAGACACACTAGAGCTCGTCCGGAGATGTGACAACTGCTAGAGGCACGCCAACATACCCCACTAGCTTGTCGCCAACTTGAAGTACCTGACCAGCCCGTGGTCATTCGCTCAGTGGGGAATTGACATCCTTGGTTGTCTCCCACCTGTGACCGGACAGAGAAGGTTCTTGGTCATAGTGGTTGACTACTTTACGAAGTGGGTGAAAGTCGAGCCATTAGTGTCAATCACATCCCAAAACATACAAAACTTCTTCTAGAGGAATATAGTGTGCAGATTCGGACTCTGAAAGATGTTGATATCAGACAATGGGAAACAATTCAAGGACACCAAGTCCCAGAATTGGTGTGTCGAGATGGAGATACAACAAAACTTCACCTCAATAGCTCATAACCAAGCGAAGACAGGCCAAGGGGACGAACAGGGAAATTCTCCACGGACTTAATGTTTGGTTTTCCCGAGCTAAGGGTTTGTGAGTAGACGAGCTACCTAACGTCTTTTGGGCTTACTGAACTACAATCAAAACGACGACCAAAAAGACCCCATTCAATCTAATGTACGGAATGGAGGTCGTCATCCCTACCAAGATTGAGGTGCCCACCTTACGGTTAGAGGTGTACGATGAGGAGGCCAACGACGATGAGCTGCGGACCAACTTCAACCTGGTGGAAGAAGTTCGAGACCTGGCCTATATTTGGATTGTGGCCTACTAGCAACGAGTACTATAATGCCTAAGTCAAGAGACACTTCCGAATTGGTGACCTTGTACTTCGGAAAGTTATGGTACCTGAGCCTGGTGTAGGCAAGCTAGGTTCAAACTGGGAAGGTCCCTACAAAGTACTCAAGGTGATCGATGAAGGAATGTACAAGCTCAAGACGTTGGAGGAGAGGCAAGTGCCCCGTGCATGGAACGTGGATAAATCTAAGGAGGTAGTACCTGTGAGCTCAGGAGTCCAGCGTCCACATCTTCACCAACTTCTTAAAAGTTTCACTAAGTATAAAAGACCACAGGCCTTGGCGACTTGGTCGAGTTGTCTTTTAATATGGAGCACGTCGGCTAATTTACACCTCAAAGGGGACGCCAAGTTGCTTTTAGCCTAAAGGCCCCCTATGCCGACCTGGCAATGACATCGGTAGTATGATAGGCCTAGTTGCCTTGACACATAGGCAGTTAGGGTTATATCCCATACTATGCCTAGTCGCTTCGGCATATAGGCAGTTCAAGTTATATTCCATACTATGTCTGGTTGCTTTGGCACATAGGCACCTCGAATTAATCCTATACTTAGTTTATTTTCGTGTGAAGTTTCAGGTTCAAAAGAGAAAGACACGAGGTGTGCAAAAAAGAAACTTTCATTCCTTGAAGATAAATAGTGATTACATCATCGTTAAAAAGAAGAAGAAGAAAGTTCTATTAGATTGAGCTTGAAGGCTCGACACTTCACATATTTACAAGTGGGCGGTCCAAGAAAAGAGGCAAAAGGATTTAGACATCTTGGGGCTCCTTTGGCGGCATCCTCTCTGGCAACATCCTTGTCGGCACCAATTGTAGCTTCCTCACTGACACCGTCTTCATCATCCTCAAAATCCGGCTCCAGATTGACTTGATTTGACATCTCATTGGTGCAGGCCGAGGATTTGATGGGTGTGAGGTCGAGCTCGGGGTACACCGACCTCTTTAGCATACAATAGAGTTTAAAGCCTTGATGGAAAGCAACGGTGCCGAACTCCTCCCTCTCCTGCAAGTAGTCCAGCGAGCCCTTGAACTCCTCGACCGCTCAAACCTTAGAAGCTTGGACCTAGTTGAGAACTTGGCCTCACATTCAGCGAGGTGAGCATCTTTCTCTTGAAGCTCCATCTTGAGCTTCTTGATGTGAAGCTCCAACTTGTCATTGTGGTTCCTCTTGTTCATCAGCTCGTCTTTCAACTAGCCGATGATGCCAATAGCTTGCTCCACCTGAGATTGATACTCGCCCACTGCCACCTCGATATTTTCAACCCTTTCTAGATGTCATTCAGATTGCTTGACAAGGGAGTGGACCATGGTGTTCATCTACAAAGAAAAGCAAAAGCTAAGTATAAAGACACAACCCAGGAATAGCACAACAAGGAAGTTGGAAACTTACCATCATGAGGAAGCTTATAGCTTTGGCATTGAGCTTAGCAAATTGCGTCTCAAACAGGTTGAAAACCTCCTCGGGGAAGATGATCTCCTTGCTCTTGATCAAGGCGGTTCTGAAGTCCATGATGGTCCACCTCTCCTCAGGAGTGTCCTCAGATGTTGGGGCCCTAGGTTGAAGGGGGCACGCCTCGGATGTTTGGGCCACCTCGGTCTTCTATAAGGACCTCTCTGCCTAATCTTCCCTGACCAAGTCTACCACCGGGATTGCCTCGGTAGAAGTTAACGCTGCAAGCTCAAGAGATGATGCCTGAGGTGCATCCTTGTGGGATAACTTCTGCTTCTTCCTTTTCCTCATGCTTCGAAGGAACCCCGAAGTCGAAACGCTTGACATGTCTTCTGCACAAGAAACTTGAGAGTTAGTCAAGTTAACACGAAGTAAAGAAAATGAGCACTCGAGCCTGAAATGATGGCCTACCCAGAGGACTGAATCCGACATGGATTAGCTTCTCCTCAGCCAAGAAGTCACTGAGCATCAATTGGTGGTCTACTAGATTCTGGATTTTGGCCTACACTTGCTCGTTCAATTCCTCCTTGACGTCCTTCACTCCTCTCTCTGGTGCGTTGGGAAGGGCCATCCACTAGACAATGTAAGGAAAAAATATTTACTCTTCTAGGTCAGGACTTTATAAGGAAAGCCCTTTAGAAGCTTATACTCGGGCCGATAAGATAGGTAATAACTGACCTTGCCCAGGGTGCTAGTAGGATTTTGTTTGATTTGATAGAGGCCAACATAGGTTTTGATGTCTAAGGGAAGGCTGGTATGGAAGCAAAGGGAGATTGTACCGATGAGGGTATGGATGGAGCTTGGGTGTAATTGGTTGAGGTTGACGTTATAGTAGTTTAAGACCTTGGGAATGAAAGGGTGAAGCGAAAATCGGAGACTTACCTTTAGAGCCTCCTCGAAGACTATGACCTCGTTCTCTTCGTGTTCCCAAAGAAATGCCCTGAGAGGAAGAGAGTAGCCGAACGGGTCGGGGATTCTATACAAGCTTTCAGACCATAGACATCGTCGGCAGATAGCTTAGTGGGACCGAAGTAGTCCAAAATCTTAGGCCTAGATGGCCGACGGGAAGACAAAGCCCCTTTATGGGAACCTCGTCGGTCTTGGACCAAGGCCCTCTCCTTAGCCTGACTAGACTGCACCCTCTCCTTACCAAACTCGCTACTCAACATAATGAAATGAATAAGGAAAGAAAAGAAAAGGAGGAAGACTCACCTAAAGGAAGAAGCAACCGACCTCGCCAACCTGACTAAAGACACCAACAACAACATGCTCTGCGACCTCTAAACCCAGCAGGGCTCAGAAAGGGATGAAGGAAATGGGTCCCCAAGGGCCCTATTTATAGTCGCCTCAACCAACCACGAATGGTCTAGTTCAAACAGATTCGGTAGCTCCTAGGGGTGTGACTATTTGTATTCCGATGTAGAAATCAATTGAACGTGTTTTTAATGTCTGTCGAGCTTAATGTTCGCTTGATGTTTGTGCGTGCTCGAGACGCGACCTTGCTCCTAAGGTCGAGCCAGTTGAGTCAATCAGGGTTTGAACCACTGGTTAGATCGTGGCTGAACCGAAGACTGAGCCAAATCCATTTAGCTCGATGAAACTCCCGCCCCGAGTTGACTACGTCAGGCTTGAGAGTGGGGGGCAATTGATGAGAGATAATTTGGCTCATCCAATGATGAGATGACACATGGAGCGACGGAATGATATGGCGACACTTCACCGACCTCGGACACCTTAGTGATCCTAGTCACCTTGGGCACCTCGAGCCACTCAATTAAGACCAAGGCCCAAGTAGCTCACTACATCTACCGACATACCGAAGTGACACGTAGCCTCCTTCGAGAAGCAAGCTAGCTGTCTCCAATCTTCTCAGGACCACAACGCACGTCAGTGGATCTTATCTTTACCCTACCCGATTCAGATGGACCTGAATAAGCCTTACTAACTTACTCGGAATCCTTCTTCGGGTGCGAAGCTAACTCCGGGTTAGATGGGCTGGTGATTTCGGACACGCATAGTGAGGCCCACGACAGCTTGCCTATATAAAGGCTTCACCTCCAACCTCACAAGGTATGCACGATTTAGCTCTTGCATATTTTTGCTTTCAAGCTATCAGCTTTTTCAAAACCTCTTTTGCTAACTTAAGCATTGAAGTGCACACATTGAGTAAAGCACCCCAGAACACTCTGATTCTCTTATCTTGTAGCTCGACCCGGCCACATCACTAGTCCGATGTTTGAACTGTTCTCCAATAGGAAGCGTTCAAATCGTGCATCATCAAATACTATCTTAAATGGAACATTTAATTTAATTTAGAATTTGAATATTCCTTTTAATGGTATGTTATTAAATGCAACACTTAATTAAGAGTGATAAGTGAGAGGGGAGCAAAAGTTTGAACCGAGACTTTCATTAGCAGGTGCAGTTGTAAAAAAACTAATTTCTTTTTTGCTTAGTCAATGAATATAGATTGTCACACTTGAATGAAAATGGCGATTGGATGTTGGATCTATAAAAAGTTTAAAACAATGCAAATTAGGGTGTTAAAAGTCGAAACATAATGAAAAGATAGAAAGGGATGAGAGAAATGTAGAAAAATGGAGTTAGAACGAACCTGCTGGGATTTCTGCCCTAGCTAGTTGCTATCGCTGCAAGTGCATAGATGAATGAGAGAGAAACTCTAGGGTTTGTATCATTTTTGAAGACGGGGCCATACCTGGAAATAGTTTAAAACATTGGAGATAGTCTTGTCAATAAGCACTTAAAAAAGCTCGACAATTCTGACTTATTTTTTGATCACTTGTTTCCAAGATAAAGTGCTTATTTTGGGCTAATTAACCAAACGCATACAAGTATTGATTCAGATAAATGCTTAAAATAAGTGCTCCCAAATAAGGGCTCAATGTTCAATCAAAAGGTTTTTAACCCAGATTGGATTTTAGATGCTGCAAATGTTAACTATAATATCTAGGAGCTGTCTTGGAAGCCCCAATGTGTGTATATGGTTTAAACCACCCTTTGGTGTGGTCAAATTGAATGCGGAGAATTGGTTAGTACTAATCTGGATCCCAGTTCAAGATTAGAGATTACATGAATCACCTGTCGGGATTTCAACTGGTTAGATGTGATAGTGGAGTGTGATGACCTAGTTAATCTGTTCAACCGGATGGTGGAACCTCTGTGGAGTATTATGTTTTTCATGAAATTGTCTCCTTTTTCTATTTCAGGCTCAGTTTGGAAGGAGTACAAATACAAATTTGTAGAGTATAAAATCTTATATTTTGTATTATTTTTTTTATATATTTGCACTGAATATATTTGCATTTGTACCCTTTCCAAATTGAGCCTTAGGGTTCTATCATTCACTCTTAGAGAAAAATGAATCATCCAGCTTATGTTTAGGGGGTGTAAGAGGATTGAATTCGAATCGGATAAGGTAATATCTGAATTCGAACCGGATTAGAAAATTCGATATTCGAATTCGAATCCGATTAAATATTTGAATATTTGATTCGATTCAAATTCAACTAATTAATTATTTTAGGTAATTAATAAATATATGAAATAAATATTCTATTTATATAAAATATATAAATATATAAATATATAAATTATTCATATAATTTAATTATTATATATATAAATTAAATAAGACATGTAAATATTTTATATATTGTATATAAGAATTAAATAATCGATTGTATTTGGATATTTATCGAATCGGTCATATCCGAATTCGACCGATTAGATATTCAAATTATCCGAATCTGATTTGATTATGTCAAATCTCAAATACGAAATCGGATTTTCAAATACCATCAACACTCCAACTTATGCTTGGGCGAATGAAGGAATTGAGCCCACGATGAAAGCCACTTATCTAGTGGTTTCTCATTTACGGAGGTATATTAAAATGCTTATTTTTTATGACTGTACACGCCTGCCAGTACCTAAATTTAATTATTTATTTATTTAACTTTCTCATGGCTGGTTTGAGGGTTTGCTCAAGGGTTCGATTATGATACTAGAAAATTTTACATCCATCCAATCAATTGGTATCATAAAGAAGTGATCAATCAGGTGGTGCTCATGTTCAGAGGGGCGCTTTGATTGGTCAAATCTCTTCCGGTATCACAAAATTTTTCTTTACTCAGTTTTCTTGAGAGACTGTGTCTGGGATTGGGGCAAGGCGGGGTACGTCCTTTCACCTTAAGATTATATCTTTAACAAAATCTTAGTGTGTCTGCCCTTTCACCTGGAGTAAATTTAGGGGTCAAGAAAAAAATATTCACAGCCCTTGAAGCTGAAGCCTTGAATGTACGCGATAGTATTAAACGACTATTGCATTCAGTTAAACTTATTTTCCTATTGTTATTGAAAGGTGATTCTCAAATAATGCAGCTTATAAACTAGTAAAGTTTATTTTTATTTTTGGAAAAAAAAATATAGGTAATGTTTTGTAATACTAAGTACATTAAGAGGTATATTGGTATTGGTGAACTTTTCTTTTCATTGAACTCTGAATGCAAAGAATATTGTTCTAAATTCTAAATTCTAAATTTTAAAAATTATCAAATACCCATTTTGACTCCATATATGAGAGTTTTTGTTTGTCTTTTTGGAGTATTATCAGAAAACAAAAAGTTGTATGATTGTACTTTAATAAATAAGAGATAAGAGAAAATGAACAACCATTTTTCTCTTGAAGTAAAAAAATTCCTCTTAAGAGATAAGAGATAAGAGGAGAGATAAAGAGAAATAGAAATATTGCTCTTTTTTTTCATCCTAAAAATTTTGACTAAGAATGCCAAACACTCAATTGATAAACATGTTTCCTTGCATAATTTAGGGGTGTCAATTGGATTGGATTTGGTCTAATCTGATCCAATGAATATTTTGGATTAATCCAATTCAATATCTGAACTGTCCAATCTGTTCAAATTCCTATTAATTTAGATTGGTTTTAACTCAAATTTGGTCCATTGACACCTATGTTCATATTTTCTATCAATGGACCAGATAATGGCTCAATCTAATATAAATTCGTTATGAACGGACCAGGTCCAATTCAATATGTTTAATTGATCTATCCAGTCCATCCAAATGTCTTATTGGTCCGTCCAATCCATCAAAATTGATTTTGATTTGGATGAAACCCAATCCAAAACCGATCTATGATTTTTGGCGTGTTTGTACCGTACTGTTGTTTGCACTGATTATTTTATGCTTATAAAACCGTCCAGGATAGATCCCAGGATCTGGACTATTACTACACAGGTGCACGCATAAAAGAGAAAAGAAAGATAACAACAAACGAAAATTAAGATAGAATAAGGCTTCCTCTTTTTAAATTTAATGGCTGTTAAAGGTAAAGGTGGATTGGTTCCTTTATTTTGAACTTGGAATATTCATTAGTAAGACAAACTAATTCTTGCTTAGTCAAATGAGGTCCACTTGTTTTATCTCTTTACTTAATAATGCCATTTTCTGTTGCCTTAATAAACTATATGAAAGAAGGTAATAAGCCCATGTTGTTTCACCTGAAAACGAAAAGAAAAATTTGTTATTTTGAATGAAGGACGCCCCACCCATGATGAGCATATTCTCTTGCATGTGGACTCAACAGTAAAAAACTAAAAACCCCATTTTTTTATATACTTAAAATAGAGGTGGATCCGAAGAACTCGGACTTAACTAAACTAGTGAGAAGTTTTGATTCGCTTCAATCTAAATCGAGTTTTGAGCAGAACTCAAATAGTAAAACAGGGCAAAAGCTTGAATAGGCTAGTCTCATTGTTAAGCTAGAACATATATGAACTTTTGCGTCAAGATAAGTAGAACAGAGTTTTTTTAGCTCGAATAGCACCTGAGGCCAAACTCAAGTTAGAAATAAGGTTTTTAAAACTAGATTGGACCGGAAACTGTTCTGGGTCCGGTTTCTAGATTGAACGGTCCAACCATCTGATCCGAATGGATAGCTTGATTTAATAGAAAAAATAAAAAAGCAAAAAACGGTTAAAAATTATTGTTCGAATCGATAATTCAACAGTTCAATCGCACGGGTCAATGATTCATTGACCAAATTAATGGTTTTTGACCAAAAAGCGATTTTAGGATAAAATGGACTGATTCCCAGTTTTTCCGGTCCGGTCCAATTTTGAGAACCACGGTTAGAAAATATCGTGGGGATGACTCGTAAACAAATGCGCATCTTCTATTGAAAGGCAGTTGAGAGAATATTGGAGATTGGGTCTTTTGTAATTGCAGGAGTTGTTCCTGGACACTTGAGATCTCTCTCGTTTATAAAAGCATTCTACACAAGTAAAAATTTTGAAATCACAGAAAATGTGCTGATGTTTTTTTTCTATTTTTCAAAAGCTTGATAATCTATTTTCTTCTTGCATTCCATCCAAGTACCCATCTCCATTAGCATAACTCAGGAAGGGTCTCCAGACAACTTCTCCATCTTCTATTTTTGATTCATTCTACTCTAATTACCGATACCCATTTCAGCAAATCAGGTGCAGAAGATGATGAAAATGGGTGGGCATCTGCTTTTCTGTTAACAAGTACCATCTTAAATATTATTTATAATGTTCTTTTTGTTCTACAACTGTATGCTTTCAAAGCCTAACAGCACGCATGTGTATGTCTATATTTTTATTTCAGTTCTGTGTTTTCATTCAAGCAAAATAAGCCCATGACCCTTGATCCATTCCCTTCTGAATATAAGGCCGACTGTTCATTCTTTCTATAAGATCTTGATCGCATCTAATACAAGCACAAACATTAGCGATAGGTTCTCTATTTTATGTCATCATGCCAATGGATGCCTTCTCTGTTAACATTGGTATTTTCTCTGTTATCATCATTTGAACCTTCTGGTTTTTTCTTCCTTCCTTTTTCTATCATGCAAGATTTGTTGTTTCAAGACTTCAAAAAGAATAGAGAAAATTCCTGAACATTATCCAGAACTTTGGGGATTGCGTCAAAGTTAGTCCCCGAACTTCAGAACATGTTTTTGCAGTATCTTGAACTTTCAAATTGTATCTAATAGGTCCCTACCATTAGTTGATCATTAGTCAACACTGTCACATGACATCAGGTACACATTAAATAATTTCAAAATGACAAAATTACCCTTTATGATATTTTTTTCTGACAATTTTACCCATTTCATCTAAGTGTTAAAAGAAGGAAAGGGGAATAAGGGTTGAAATCAGACAGGTGATCGTCCGATTATAATTTATCATTGAATGGGGGAGCTTCAACAGTTGATCGGTGTCTAGTTTCTTAACCCTTCTTCCCCTTTCCTTCTTCCAACACTTAGGCGAAATGGGGAAAATGGTTAGAAAAATATCATAAAAGGGTAATTTTGCCATTTTGAAATGATTTAATGCATACTTGGTGTCACGTGATGGTGTTGACTGACAGTCAACTAATGATAGGGACCTATTAGACACAATTTGAAAATTCAAGGTACTGTAGAGACATGTTTTGAAGTTTGAGGACTAACTTGACACAACCCCCAAAGTTTAGGGTATTGTTCAGGAATTCTCCCAAAACATAATAATAAAATAAAATAAAAATAGAAGAAGAAAATATATATTGTTTCATAATGGTGTGTTCACCATCATTGTTGACAAGCTACTTCTGAAGAGGCCCAAGACCATCAAAGTTTTTTTTTTTGATAGAAAAAGTGAGGAGTTACACAAGCTTGGGGGTAACTCTTCCCCAAGAGTTCAAAAAACAAATTTGATTAAACTCCAATGGAAAACAATCTAAACTAACAATCCTACAAGAAAGCGTGTTACAAGAGAGCCAATCCACCGTTTGGTTAGCTTCACGAAGTGCATGCTGAAAGGTGACTTTAGATATGAAGCATAACGAAACGCTTAGACATTCATTGATGACGGTGTCCAAATTCCATGGAGCCTTCGTTTTTCCTCTAAGACAATCGACCACAGACTTAGAGTCACCCTCAAGAATGACTAGGGAGTCCTTGTAATTTAAGGCTAAGTTAAGGGCTTCCCAAGCAGCCCATGCCTTAGTCAGATTACTAGAGGCAAAACCAATAATATAAGATTTGAGATCAAGAACCAAGTCCCAATGAGTCCTAACAATACACCCAATTGAACACCTACCAACTGAGATATGGGAAGCATCAAAGTTAACCTTGATGGTCCCAGGGCTTGGGTTATACCACCCAATCTCCTTCCAATCCTTAAACGACTCCACTGGCTCATTCATTGAACTCACTCTTAACTCCTCCCGATAGGACAAAGCTCTATCAACAGTAATCCGAGGCTGAGTAAATTTATTATTAAAGCACTTCTCATTTCTATTTGGAAATTTCCAAATGAACCACAATAAAATCACCAACTTTTCCTTAAAAAACCAATTAAAGATACTAGTAACACTCTTCGAAATCCTTGACCACCAAAGGTTGATCAACAAATCACTTTTAGAGGGGATTGGCAAACCAGAACTCATCAGCTGCCAGATATTCACAAAAAAGGAACATTTAAGGAACAAATGATCAGAATCCTTAACATCACCACAGAGGTCACAACTGGGATTTTAAGTTAACCGCCCGGTCTCTAAGTTTACTTTTTGTAGGAAGCTTTCCATTAAGGAGAAGGAGAGGAACACCTTTAGATGGTGTTTGGCAAGTCTTTTTAAGAAGATCTTTCAAAAGCTCAAGACCTTAAAAGACTGATGAGCTTTCATGGGTAGATCTTTAAAGACCAAAAACTGCTTGGTTGCAATTTTTTAATAGATATTCTTAAAAGCTAAAAAGACAAAAAGACTATTTGGTAAGCATACATACCACAACAAACAAGTGTTGAACTTCTAAATGAAAATGCACCTATGAAATGTCATGGGTGGACCCATTGATACATCCAAATGTATAGTTAGCACTTATGGGCCCCAAATACACTTTTATTTGTGCAAAGTAACACTTGTAGGTCCCACTTACACATTCACCTATGCAAAATAATTGGTTTATACCTCAAGTTTATCTTTTAATTTCTAAGAAATCAAATCCATAAAAAAAAAAGATCTATTGATAATCATTGAAATATTAAAACCCTTTTTCCATATATGCATCATTCTCTAAACATGATCTATCTTGGACCATGATACAAAATTTGGCAAGAAAAAAATTACATAGAAAAGAAGAACTTTTTAAAGAAAAAATAGATTGGCCTGAAGGAACTCATCTTTGTTCCTACAGAATCCTTGTTCTAGGTGAGGGTCTTTGATAGCATTGTTGCCACCACTGCTAATGCTACTTTTCCTCCAAAGCTTTGTATCCCCCATCATTGTTATGGCATCTATCTTTGAAGGTATATCCTTTGGGAACATAGCAGTACAGAGGAATGCGATGTAGAGGATTGCACGTGCTTGCACTAACCTAGTAGCAGATCTGAACTCCCCCAACATATATGTCAAAGTTTAAGAAATGAACTACCGCTTTACTGATTAGGGAACTATTGCATCAAATAATATCTTACATCACTATTCGGTCATCTGAAAGAGATGGAAGAATTAATGTGTTTCATAACAAGTGGTGTTCCACGTTAACAGGTGTCAGGACCCGATTTTTTATCGATTCGCCGCATGAACTCCAATTCACCCCAGATTCTCGATCAAACACTCTCGATCTCTCCGAAACATAATAGGATTTTTGCTCGGTTTGCCCCTCGATTATACACAGATTTTGTTTCAAGGCTCTAGATTAGCCAAATCAAGCCCTTTCTGGATCTGCCCAATCTAGGCCCAGTTGAGCCAATCTGACCCTACCAATCAATTCAGAATGTCCGGAAACCCCACCTTGTGAACTTTTAGACAAAGATACCCTCATTTACCCTTCCATCTAAAAATATTCCATTTTGGCCAATCTTATGGGTCCACACACACAAACCCACTCTCTGTGGTCAAATCCATCTCAACTCTCCATTTTTTGACCCAAAACTAGGGGTGAGAAAAAAAAACGAAAAACTGAACTGACCGAAACCGAACTAATCAGTTAAGTGTTTTTAAAAAACTGAAGGTACCGGTTCGGTTTCGATTAGCCAATATAGAAAACCGGCGGTTAACCGAAATGACCGATAGACATATTTCTATATAATTTATATTTATGTATATTATATTATATATATTGTATTTTTTATATATTATAAATTAATAAATATGTATTATATATATATTTAATATGTGATATATTTTTTATTAATTAAAATATAATATTTTATATATATTTATAATTTTTTATTATATATTTATGTATATTTTTATAATATATATTACAAAAATTAAAAAACCAAAAAACCGATGGTTAACCAAATCGGTCAACCGGTTGACCGATTGGTTTTGATTCAATTTTGGTTATCGATTTTCCAAAAAACCGACAGTACCGGTTCGATCCAAGAAAAAGCCCCATGGTTCGGTTCAACCCCAGGACCCGGTTTGACCAAGTTTATCAAATATTACCAAAATGCCACCAATTTTTCAAAATTACAAAAGTGCCCCTAGATTTTCCCAAATTTACAAAACTATCCTTAACTCTAACTATAAAACTCGCAAGTTTTTCATTCAAGGATACACTATTCATTACCTACCTCCTTTGAGCGAAAAATAGAGCACAAGCGGCGATGAACCCAGATCAATCTCCACCTCCAGCCTCCCTCCCCCACCTTCTTCTTCTTCTTCTTCTTCCCCTCTCCCCCATTTCTCTCTTTGCCTCTGTTTCGTCACCGTCGCTGCAATTTGCAGCGGCGATAGATCTGCAGCGGCGATAGATCTAAACCCAACTCTGACTCTTTCGCCAATCTCTCGCTCTCTCCCTCTATATATATTTTTTCTCTTCTTCTTCTTCTTCTTCTAACATTCCCTCCTACCGCTGAAACTCGTTTCAATTAGTAGAAGAAGAAGAAGAAGAAGAAGAAGAAGAAAAAGAAAATGAGAAGAACGTAATTGTGTCCATGCTTAGTCATTGGGGCAGACATATCGGGAGTTTCAATCGACCCTTTTGGAATTTTTGCCAGACACATCAAGAAGCTGAGAAGCCCAAAAAGACCTATAAGCTTCACTTGTAGCTTATCAAATATAGGCCACTCTGGGCTTTTATGGTCTTTTTATAGTTTTGTCTTCTAGTCTAGAAGGATTTTATTAGCCAAACAGAAAAAGACCGTTTTTGGTCTATTGAGCTTCTAAAAGCCCATCAGATCTTTCAAAAAGATTTGCCAAACAGGGCCTTAATTTAGGTGGAATTTTAAGTCTTCATAAACTTCTTTGAGAATTAGAATGATAGGTTAAGTTTTTGTTGATAAGACATTCTCCATTATATGTTGATTGAAGCGTGAGCTTCAAAACCACACAAATCCTCTTTTGGGGTAGAAGGGATTATAATAGGCTTAATACAAAGCCAACTATCTAGAGGGACCAAATTTTTAATAAGAACATCCCTCCAAATGTTTCTATCACGATCAATAACACTACTCATAGGTAAATCCAAATTAGAGATATCCACAGGATTCACCCTATCCAGCAGAGGGGAGTGGCTTATCAATGATCTTTATATTCTACAATATCCCATGCAATTGTTGGCCTGTCTTCGTGAGTGGGCATAGAAGATGATGAAATTGGATCTATACACATTGATTCAGCTGGTTAACTAATGCGAGTTTGTCTGATTTGGTTCAACCATTCATAATTACAAATTTAGGTTATTATATTAATTCAACATTAATTTTAAAATTAACTTTTGTTTATTTAAAATATATTTAAATTCCATTTAAATATAATAAAAAATTAAAGCAAATTAATACAAATTTATTGACTATGATGCCGGAAAGATATGATATGGAAAAAACTTATAACCAATCAACTGGCATCATAAAAATTATAAACAATTAGGTGATTTTTCATCAAATTCACAAGGGTTTTAATTGGTCAAAGCCTTTCAGGCATTATTGATTTTTCCTAATAAAACTTAATCAATTTATCAATGTTTTAATATTCTCATTTTCATTATTAACTTAAAATTAAATTTTATTAGTTTAGATTTCATTTAAAAATAATAAAAACTATTAAAAAGTTATATAAGAATAACTAATAAAAATGAAACTTCATAAAACTAAAACCATTCAAAAATAACATAAATTCGTAAAAATTTATAAAACTAATAAATTTTATTATTTAAAATTACTTTTATTAATTTAAAATCAATTTTATTTCCATTTAAAATAAGTACAAATAATAAAACTACCAAAAATAATAAAAATATTATTTTTAATTAATTTTTAAAAATTTAAATGGAAAATAGTTAAAAGCCTTGAGAAGCCTATTCAAATTACTATGTTTTTATTTGCAATCAGGCTCCTACTTAAGGATGCCAACCATATCCTTTATAATTTACACATACAAGTAACTAAGCCAATATATAAAAATGCCTCAATGTTGCAATGTCAAAGGGTCAAGTTTAATATGGGTAGCAGACCAAAAAAAGTTTAATATTTAATATAGGTTCATTCATGGTTTTTAAAACCGAACCGGACAGGGCACCATTTTTTGGTTTGGCAGTTCAACCGTCTGGGTTGAACTATTTGACCCGTGACGTCATAAATAAATAAAAAACAAAAAAAATACTTATATATAATAAAAAATACCATAGAAATTTAAATAAAATACAAAAAATACATAGAAAAATACAGGAAAATGAACAACATATGAAAAAATAAAAATATCTAAATATAAAAATAATAAAATACAGAAAAAATTCCAAAAAATACAGAAAATTTTCCAAAAAATATAGAAAATTTTCCAAAAAAATATAGAAAAAATTCCAACTATAGTACTTAGATCCTTTGGCCTACCTAAGCATCCATGCCACAAGAATCTGTAGTCTAATAACCAAAAACCCAAGGCCCTAACGCAAGGCAGCTTGGCTCCATCTTGCCTTGGGGTAGTCTAATAATCTATAGTTCTGTAGAGAACTGTAGTTCCAAAAGACCTGTAGTTCTGAATTTCCAATCAGAAACCAAAGAGATATGTCTGGAATGGTTGGGCGGTTTGAAAAATTCTATTCTTTCCATTCTAAAATGCTCAGTCAGTAATGGTTATAGAATCGGATGAACTCCTAACTTTAGATAAGACTTCCCTACAATTTACATATATGCAAAAAAGATGTTTGAAATTAAGCATCTATGGAGTTACCGAGTAAAAAATGCATCATTTTTAATTTTTTATTCAAACATATTTTGTTTGTAATTAATCAACTTATCGTCTGCTGCTCCTAATTATAAAGTATTCACTAAAAGCCTCTGCCTAACAGGTCCAAAGCAAAATGATGAACCAAATGAAGAACAAACAAGGGTTGATGAACCAAATGAAGGAAAAAAATTCAAAAAATCAATTAAATCACAAAAAATTAGAAAAAAAAAATTATACCTTCAGGGTTTCACCGTCTGTGGGCTCGGGTAGTCAGGCTTGGTCGCAGGCAAGTTGCCGCTACAAGTCTACAAGTGCTGCTCCAAGAAGTTTGACAGTGGGCTTGCTTGCCAATGCCCAATGCCGAGTGTCGAGTGCCGCTGCAAGCTTGCCATCCGCCGCTGCAAGTGTTGGTGTTTAGTGAATCTCTTCGCCGTTGGATGCCGCTGCAAGTGCTGGGATGAGGGTGACTCTTTTCGCCGCTGCAAGCTCGCCGGTCGTCGTCAATGTGTATTGCTGTTGGATGCCGGAGGTAATGGCCGCCACAAGTGGTAGGGTGTGAGGGTTGAGATGATTGAGGAGTGAGGAGGGAACTCGGGAAATAACCCTAAAGCTAAAGGGAAAACCGAATAAGGGATTCGAATTGGTTGGGATATAATAGGTATTTTTTTGTTTTTTTTATTTAAAACATTAAAAATAAAAATATTAACCCGCAAACCGCTGCCCAGGTCAAACGGTTTAATGGTCCGACCGCCTGGGTCAGCGCTTTTCTGACTTTTTCAACGTTTTTTAACAAAATCCAATTTTTAATAAAACCAGACCCGGGTGGCTGACCAATTACCAGTTTTTCCGGTCCGACCGTTCGATCCGATCCGATTTTGAAAACCATGGGTTCATTTCAACCCAAAATCTTGGAATTCAAAGGGGAGATGTTCCCATTGAATTCAAAGTTTAATATAGGTTCATTTCAACCCACAATACCTGCCATGTCTCAGTTATACTCCCATTGAATCGCTTTGTACCATGGTCCCTAGTCAGGCCCAATAGTGTTGACTTCATGGTAGCTTAAGTGGATCCAACCTGAGTTGGGCTTATTTAGGCATTGCATAATGTGAGCCCATCTGACCTTTTACAATCAATATGTATGCATACCATGTATCAAGAAACCTTGGACTGATCAACTCAAAGCCTCAAACGAAGCATAACTGTAAAATATCGACAAGAAAGTAGGGCCTTAATGCACTGGATATTAGTACAATCCGATCCAAGTTCAACATAGGTCTATTACAAATCGACCAGATCTTATTGAGCCATTGAACCGTTCGACCTGTTTAAATTGGTTTTAATTCACATTGTGTCCAATATAAACCTGGTATATATTTTAACTTCTGTCAATGGATCGGATATTAGTTCAATCTGACCCAGTCCGATATAAATCTATTATAGATGGACCATGTCCAATCTAATCCAATTAATATTTTGTAGTTTGAACCATTAAGTCTGGAGTGGCTCAATTTAATATGTTTTATCGTGGTTTTTGAACCTCCGGGAGGAATCCTCCCCCTCCCTTGGGAATGAAATCCCATTCCAGCTGATTTTAATTTTCATTCCTATTCCTGTTCGAATCAAACAGATTGTAAGAATAGACCATTATTCCAATTCCAATACCAAACGGACCCTCAGTAGCCAAGATTATACACACCATGTCCATACGACTAGCATACTCCAAATTGAAATCATGTTAAGCTCCTAAGTTTTCCCCTGGAAGAAGATTTTTGCATCTTGAGTCCTCCGACCCACCACTAGGATTAAATTGGGATTCATAATGCATTTTTATGTTAATTCATGAAACAATCATCGATACAACACTTTGATTGACAGTCAGAATTTGCTCCAAATCAATTCCAATTTTCCAATTTCAGGTTCTAAAAGAATCCAAAGGTAGCGTATAGCATCTAGAGCTCTGATCATTGAATAATGTGATGCACTTCACTTTTGACTTCACACAAGCAGATTGTTCAGGGTTCAGCAGGTGCAGACTCCTCAACAATGAGTACTGAAATTGGTCAGGTCAAGTCTGATGCCACAACATTCATACAGGGAAGAGGGAACTGATGGAATATGTCACAATGGGGCAAATCTTTGGACGACAGATTTCTCATAAGATGGTTCAAGAAGAGGCAGAGACTGTAATTAGGAATTACAGGGACCTGACTGGTCACAGCAAAGAAGCTATAGAGAAACTAGCAGAAATAAGCAAGGATCCTTAGAATTAGAAGATTTTGTTTTTCCATTTTGATGCCAAAGTTCATTTAGAGTTTCAACAGAATCTCAAGTGTCAAGCAGTGGAGGAAGACCCATTTTGTACTGCAACCACCATAGAAACGTGCTATATTAAATGGAATAAAATACTAATGAAGGCATTTTGCACTGAGAACTTAATCTGTCGAGGCCTCAGGGAAGCACACCATCTTTTCAGCCAACCAAATCTCAAGATACAAAACTGGTGTGATCATCTAAACTTCATTTAGAACAGAACATATGCTATCCACACATTTAGGGTTTGAAACAAGCATATTCATATTCACATATAAGACAAACATGATAACATTAAGGGTAGTCCAATGCAGACCACCCACTTCTCTGTTTTTCCTTTTTTTTTTTCTTTTTTGTACACTGTAAGCCAAATATACATAGCTAAGGGAGAATTAAGACCTAAGTCATGATGATCATCATAAAGAATTAGATGAAGCATAAGGACCTATCTGTACATAATTGGTGGACTTACCAGAAATCATCAACTGCCACTGCCGTAGATGGATAAGGATCATCATCTTCTTCCTCTTCCATCTCTGCCTCTGGTTCTCCGGACCCAAATTCATCTGATTCAATGTCAGCAAGGTTCTTCAGGTCAACTACAGAGAGTTCATCAAGGCGCCTCACGACCAAGTCTGCAGCTCCAAGCTCATACACGGGATGCTTGCTTGCCACAGCCACGCACTTCATCCGAGAATCATGTGCGGCCTCCACCGTCGAGTTGGAGTTCCCAAACACGATGCACCGCTCTGGAATGAAGTTGAGAAGCTGAGCTGCGTACACAAACATTTCAGGGTCAGGCTTCCCTCTGTGTACATCCTCCGCCGTGACAATCACATTGAACAACCCTTCAATTCCAATAGCTCCGATCGCGAATTCAAGAGTCTTCCTCGGACGGGTAGAAACCAAAGCCATCGGAATCTTGTAGTTCATCAGAACATTGACGAAGTCTTGTGATCCTGCACGCAACCTATAGATCCCACCCTGCAAACCCTGATATATCTCCTCCTTTCTCAGAGCCATTCTTCTGAGCTGCGCTGGATCTCTCGACCAACAGAGAACTTCAGAGAGTGCTTGTTCATTCTTCATACCTTCTATTCTCTTGAGGATGAAAGCTGGAGGCGGAGATTTTCCCTCTTCCTGGGACAGAACCAACCATGCCTGTTTCTCAATATCAGGATTATCTTCGATAATCACTCCTTCCCATTCGAAGATTGCACCCAACCATCCACATCCCATTCTTTCCTGTCGAAGCAACGGATTGTGAAGCGAGGGATTATCGGCCTTGTTTGGAGGCGGCCACAACCCTTGCTTTTGAAGTGTATTAGTATCAACGGAATACCTCCAATTCCGAGGTATTCTCTCTTCGTCTCTGGGTGAATATGCCTCCTTCGTCAGTTCCATTGCGAGGGCTTTAATTGAAGAGACCCCAACTCTGCCAGCTCCCCACCTTTCAGTTCTCCATGGAGTTGAAGATGAGGTAGAACAGATAACTCGTCTACCAACGAAATTCGTCGCCGGGAGCAGACAGAAGTCCAATAGTCTTCTTCTGTTCGAGCCATCCCTGGCGGGAGATCCTTGACACAAGGGACGGTGCGCAAGAAGGGAAGTTGTCGCGATTGATTCCACCATTCTTGTTATATATTTCCAGAAACCCTCACAAAATAGTTGTGAAATTCAGCTACAAAATCAGATAGAGCCCTAAAACCAACCGAGCTAACCCAATTCCGGCAGACAAATCAACACCAATTGAGGATCCAGAAAGAACAATTAATTTCAACACCCCCACGATTGACAAACCAATGCGATATCACAACCGAATTTTAGTTGAAAATATCCAAATTTTTGCAAGAAATAACGGATTCTTTTCCTTCCGTAAATTATTTGAGCTTCAAAGAGGAGAGAAAATCAGTATTCACCAACAGCAAAGTTACAACTTTAATCCAAAATAATCAAATTCCACCATTGATATCCCGTCCTAAGCTAATTTGAACAAAAACCAGCAACGCCATCCATCCATCCAGAAACAGAAACACCAAATACCCAACCTTTAAATTCAACCCAAAAATATGAAAAGTATAGAAAAAAAGAACAAAAAAAAAAAAAAAACAAAAACCCAGAGTATCTAGTCCAAATATTCACCCAAATTCAGAGAAATTTACGCCTTCAACTGGCTCTAGAATTGCGGAAAACTATTTATAACCAATCCAGCTGTAGAGAAGATGAGAAGCCAACTTCTGTACACGAAAAAAAAGCGTATTTACAGATAATATCTGAAGACGAAAAAAAAAGGAAAAAGAAGGAAAGAAAAATAAAATAATAAAGATAAAGAACCTGATGAAGATCCAACCGTCAAAAAAATATCAGACGAAGATGAGAGGAGAAGCGTTGAACACGGCAGAAGAAAGGGAGAGACCAGATTCTGGGGAAGAATGGATTAATCTCCCCCTCTTCTCGAACTGGATTTTGTGGCCCAAAGCAGCTATAGGCTACCTTTATAACCTCCCGAGATGTACACGTTTCGGTTAAACTATACTTCATACGACTAGAAGACTTGATATGATTAGTAGTTTGACACGTTTCTCTCCCCTGCTGACATTCACGGCAATCGACGCTGCGTCCGACGTTTTATGTGGAAAAGTAATTCCGGGGTGGCGTGTTGTAGTGGAGTATCTCCCGTTTCGTAGTCGCAGACTCGTAAGCAAGTATATCCTTATCGTAGAGGACTCCGAATCCTCTACAGAGATTACGTGGCATATAACAATTGGTTTAGTAGTACGAGTAGAACAGTAGACGATCTAAACTCCAAGTCTCCAACTAGAATAGATGATTGTCATGGATTAGAACAAAACAGACGGTTAGTGGCACCCGACCCAGATAGGGCCCCCACAGTGCCCCTGTGGCCTTACCTACATCCGGATCTTTTTGTAACCAAGAGTTGCCATAACCCGTAAGCCAATCACCTAATGAAATCTAATGGTCCGATCAATTTCCACCATTGGATGGTAGTGATGTGCAATGTTATGAGTTATGACTATATCGTGGCAACTCTGGATCCGATAGGATAGAACCCGACAATGAATCGGGTCCATCCGGTAGAATCAAATCTACCGAACTCTGGTTCAGGTTCCGAGTTTTATGCCCCAACCCAAATCGACTATAATTAATAGGGAAAATCTATGATATAGAAAGGATATGATATGAAAGAGTTTTGACCAATCAAAACTCACCCATGAATATTGATAAATAGCACCTTATTTGCTTATTTGCTTTCACGTTCAGTTATTGTGCTTTGATTTGAAAGAAAAAATAGGGGAAGAAAGAGAAATATGAGAAAATCTTTACAAACATTATATAAATTTTTTTATGTTTCTCTTCCTTTTCTTACCTTTTCCTTCAAACCAAACATCACCTAAAGGGAATGAATGGGAATTTCCTTTTTCTAAGGAGTTTCTATAGGCTTCATTTGGTTTGTGGGAAGATATGGCTGGGATGGGATGGGATGGAAAGGTGTAAAAATTTTCCATTGTTTGATTTTAGATTTGGGAAAAACACTGTAATGAAGAGGAAGCCACTGTGGGGTGCTCTGTTTCACAAAGAGGATGACAAACAGAAGAAGAAGATGTGGGCTCAAAAGGGGAGGTAGCATAAGACGAAGAAAGAGAAGCCACCCCCACTGCTCTGCTTCTAGGTAAATTTGCACTGATGCAAAACCATGGCAGTACAAATGATTTTAGTGTAAATTCTGACTTATTTTTGTTTCAAATTTTAACTTATTTTGTTTGATTGAAGCAAATTAAGACATAAAACAGAATAAAGTAAAATCCAAAACAAAATTAAACAAGAGTTTACATTTTTTACATTTGCACTCCCATGCATTTCTATTAGTACAAATAAATTTGCACTGCAACCAAACACAACCCTACAGTCTAGATGGCCAAAAGACAATGAACTTTTAAGGTCTTATCTTTAAAGATCTAAACAGTTTGATAAATACCCTACCCCTAATCTGCCATGCCCTGCCAAGCTGTTAAGCGAAAGACTTTAGGCTCATAAGGACAGGAATTTCATTTGAAGCTTCCAGGATTTTGGATTTTTTATGAACTTTTTAGAACATAGGTCTTTCCAAAAATCTTTCATTGCTAAGTGTAAAAAGACCAAAACTTTGGTCGTTCAAGCACTGAAAAGTCCAAAAGATCACACCTAAAGACTTAATTGTCGAACCCTCATTAATTATAATGGGATGATAAGGATAAAACATTAGTCACTTGATTAATTAAACATACCATTTCAAAAAACAATTCAACTTAAAATCTTAAGGCTGTGTTTGGTTGAGGTACAATTTTATTTATATTAGTGTAAATGAAAAAAAAAATGCAAATTCTCATTTCATTTTATTTCGGGTTTTACTTTATTCTGTTTTATATCTTAATTTACTTTATTTGTATTGCAGTCAAACAAAAAAAATCTAAAATAGGTCAGAATTTACACTCAAATCATTTATATTGTTATGATTTTGCATCAGTACAAATTTATTTGCATTGCAACCAAACACAGCCTGAAATATATAGGTTTTTATGCTCAAACACAGCCTGAACTTAGCAACCACACGCAAAAGTACTATGGGCTGGTTGAGACTTTGAAAAATCAGGCCAGACCCAGAAATAGCAACCCCTACTTTGGACGGCTTTAACTTTTAATTATGCTTTTCCATTCAAACTGTGCTACAGTCTACATTTGGTGCCGAGTGCCGACACATGGAGCCGTGGAAAAGCAAAGCAAAAGACGGCATTTCATCTCGTGGGGGGGTTCATATATGCATTTGAACGAAGCGATGGTTACAGGTTTATAGCGATGGGACTTGCTGGAACGATCATAGGTCACAACACAGGTGCTGTTCTTACTTCCTACTATTATTGTCATGTGAACCACAGAAGAAGATTCCGAAGCACAGATGATTCCAGTTCTAGTGGGCCCCTGTGCGATATAAACCTGGTTCGTTCTTGTTTGTCCAAGCCCATGTTCTACGACTACCACAGGTTTAGTAGACCATTCTACCATACCGGCCGTCCGGCCCCCAGAACCTGAGAACTGGGCCAAGCCGAGTAGACAAATTTCTGATGACTTAGTTGAAGCCACGACGTTATTTAGTGTGTCGGTTTGTGGTTGTTTGGGGCTTTAGGCTTTAGGGGGCCTATATCATTGTTATCAATTCACCAAATTACTCGCAGATTTTATGTACTTTTCAAAAACCTGCTACTTCTGAGATTTTTTTAAAGATTAGATAGAAATTCATTAATTATTCAAAAGATTTGGGGTAATACACATATATACATAAAATTGGTAAATCATATAATAAATTACAAAAAAGGGTGGTTTTTTTCATTCCTAAATTTTAAAATTAAACTTTATCTTACACTAACATGTATTTTGCTGATTTATTTTATTCTTAAAAATGAATGAACTAGATACCAACTTTTTTCCAGTATTTTCAAAACTGGACCGGACCGTATGGTCGGAGCGAAAAAATTGGGAACTGCTGCTTCACCCCAGACTATTTTTTGGTCAAAAACTGTTGATTTGGTCAGTAAACCACTGACATGGGTGGTCGAACTATCGATCTGGGCAACAGTTTTTGGCTGTTTTTGTTTTTTTATTTTTATTAGAGCGGGCTGTCCATTTGATTTGAACGATCAGACTATTTGACCCGAGAACAGACCCAGAATGATTCCTTGTCCAGTCTGGTTTTTAAAACCTTGCTTTTTTTCTACACCCCAAACTTTTCATATTCCAAAATTCGAATTGCTAAGCATAGTTTACATCAAAGGAATCAATTACCAATTATAAACCAAACAAGAGAAAGGGGAAACGGGAAGAAATGAAAGAAAGAAAGCTCTAGAGTATGTCAGAACTCTGAAGTCGAATATCACTACACGTCAGGACTTGCAAAGAAGGGCCTTGTTTAGGCTGGCACTTTTCTTTGGCTCTCCCCCGTTATGGTTGCTCCCAGCCTTAGAAAAGGACCTACAGTTTATGTTACAATAAGCCAGTTCTCAGTCTTAATTCAGGCTTAGCTTTTCTGCTTTTGGATTTTCTTTGTGTTTCTCTTGTGTTGTTCTTGGTTCTTTCCTGAATTGTTGTGTTCCTTGCCTTTTGTATTAATGAATATCATCCTTTTTACCAATAAAAAAAACGAGAACTTGGATTGGTCCAGCCTGGTGAAAGTGAAATCCAATCTTAGTACGGAGATCCACATAATTGTTGATTTGTTGGTTAAAGCAAGCATAGAATGGAATTCATGCTTTTGGCTCAATTTCAGTTCAGGTTCCATTTACTTCAGCCTGTTCAACAATTGACCCTAACCTATTAGTTGTTAGGAAATATCTCTCTTATTGCTTGTGATGTGTTAATGCTCTGCCCATGTTTCATTTATAACAACACCCACCTTTATGGCATGAAGGCTGATCAATAGAATAAACGAGCTAAATTAATCTACTTTTCCATTAAATGGTGTTCAATGATCAATCAGTTGGTGGCAATAATATGTAATTTGTATACGTCATGATTAGAGAGCAAGACACAAAAATTGGATACTACCTTTAATCCAAAAAGCTTAAACTCTACATTGTAGGTCAATCCTTGTTATATAAATCTCATGCTTTTTTAATATGAGATCCATCAACTCACACGTGCATGCCAAAAATCTCTCCCACCTCCACAATCCACATGAGTCTTTTATTATCAACATCAAACACCCCCTAATTGAAAGTTATCATATCACCAACTTTGACACACACACGCGCCAAGAGCTCTTTGTTCATGATCATAGGAAACTAACACTAAACTACCAACTGCCAAAGGAAAGTCATCACCATTCAATATTTGGTGTGTCAAGCCATATGAATCAGCAATGGCTCACTTATCGAATATACTCCACCATGAAGTCATAGGAGTCACCAACTGCTCTCACCAATGCCTTTTCCATGGCAAAAGGCTTTGCATGGGACTATGGGAGTCACCATAAGCTTTGATACCACCTCTTGGGAGAACCAGGAGAGTCACTCAAACCGAAGAACATGTACATATATATATGGCTTACACACAAAAGCTGAACACCACCATCAGCCCAAGAGCTTAAGTTATTAGGTTGTGGGTCAATTATTGTAATATTTGCTTCTTTATCCCTTTTTAATGTGGGACACATATGAGTTCCACTCACATGTGCATCCCAACAAATTTAGTAAAAAAAAGTCTTGATGCATAAAACTGACGCACGGAGATGTACAAATACTTCCGTGGAGACAATAACAGGGTCCAAATTGAGACAAACATAGCGGCAGTGGCTCAAGCAGGCAGCATCATTACCAATTTGCTACATTGCTATCTTAAAGTAAGTCCTTGCTAATAATTACTCCAAATCTACAACACAGTTCAAGGGTAAAAATTACAAAGTAAAACTCCCTAAATGGCAAGTTACAACTGATTTTTGAAAGTTTTACAGTAAAACTGCTACAACAAAGAAGATGTTCGGTACAGTTTAGTTTATGAAGTAACCTCTGCAGATTCCTTCAGATTAACGTTGAGGCCTGGGAGGGGCAAGATTTGTATATTATACATTTCTAAATATGGGATGGGCTTCAATAGCTTGAGCTAGCTCAAACTGCCAAATCTGCGAATGAAAAAAGACTACTTTGCAGCTCGGCGTGACTCTTTTGTTACCCCATAATAGACTGGTTTACTGCCTGGATACATTATAAAGTTCCAACCAAAGACTGATCCACCTACAACATATGTCCCTTGGATTCGGCCATCTTCAACTTTTTTCTTCTCAGAGTTAGTTCCTCCAGAAGGAGGCTTCTCTTCAGGTGATTTCTCTAGAAGCGACTCTGGTTGAGAATGTTCTACCTGCTTCTCTTGACGCCTCTCCAGGGGTCTTTGCTCATGCCTGCTTTCACCTGGCAAAGGTTGACCTTCTGTTTGATTCTTACACTTCCCCATAGACACTGTTTCTAGTTTCAATTGTTTATATAAATCCATCATGAGCTTCATCTCTGCAAGTAACAAATTTTAATTAATTATCAAACTTAACTTTACAAATTCAAGCTTGCCTAGAATGTTACAAGCTGAGGCAGACTCCAGCTAAGCCAAACCTCCTGGTGTTTGGTTGGACACAGGTTCGTGTGAATATGCTTGGTGCCCTAATCCATGCACAAGAGTTTCTCCACCCACTAACATTGTGCATGGCCAGGTTTGTGTATCCTCTAGAAACAGGTCAGGAAACATTTTGTCAAATTTTAAGAATATGGTGTGTACAAAAATTTGATCAAAAGTTATCTCTTGTACCACCACCACCATATCTCACTCCCCGCCCCTGCTTGTGTCGCTTAATTTTAGGAGGTACATGTTTATCCACCCTTGTTTTTAAGAGGTAGAAGAGAAAAATACATCTCTCTCCTAACCTCTGTATGCATGACTCACCAATACAATCTCACCTGCAAAAAAGTAAAACTCATATACTGAATATTTTCCCCAAATTATGCTATTGGTATTTTTCATTAGCAGCAACATTAAATAACACTAAACCTATATCCATGTTCTTTTTACAAAGAATAGTATAGTATATAAACATGTATCTAAGTAGGTATGCATGTATCAATTTCTCAGGAGTGTTTAAATGCAGCCACTCTTTAGACACTCCCAAATCATATTCAACTTTGATGCTCGTGTAGTTTCACTCTATGTAAGTCACTTGGGCTAATATATTTTCACTTGTGTTTTTTTAAGCATTTGACTATGATACTGGAAAGACATGATACCAGAAAAACTTGCATCATCAAACAGTATCATATAAGAGGTGACCAATCAGGTGGTATTCATCAAAATTCACGGGGTGATTTGATTGGTCAAAGCTCTTCCGGTACCATGTCTTTCCGGTATCACAGGTTTTCCCTTTTTAAATGGACAACAGTCACTTATTTCATTATTGATATAAAAATGGTTATTAACCTTTTCATGTTATCCCTCATGGTCATCTAACTTTTATTCTTTTTTTTCAACAAGTGGGTAAGAAACCAATTAAAGACTCTGGAGGACCACATTGCTAGGAGTACAAGTTGGGTACCCAATTTGAAGAATTTACACAACATCAAGCCCAGACCCTTGGGATAGGCCCACTCATATTATCCTCAACCTGAGCCAATCCAAGTTGCACACCTACATATTGCAGGTTTTAACAAATCCACCCAATGCATAAACTTGTAATATTACTAAACATTAGAGCCTGAGCACAAAATTGGGACACCATTTAAGTTTGAAGTCAGCTGGGTCCATATGCACCTTGCCAATTAAAGAATTAATATGAAAACAAAGAAAATCATGTAAATTTTGTGAACATCATAACTACTTGCACAGATAAGAATCAACATCCTAGAGTTGATTTTTTAGAGCTTACGTTTTCGAATTTCATGAGCTGCTTTGCAATTTCTGAAGTCAGGAGTTTGGAGAACCTACAAGAAAACAAAAATCTTAGGCTTTTAAGACGCTCCAACGCTGATGTAGAAGTGAAATAAAACCAACATGACCGAGAAGATATAAGGCATAATTGTGGATAACTTTGGCAGTATGGAATGTGATAAGAAGAGCTCTATTTAGTTGAGTTGCTTGACGCATGAACAAAATATAAGACACAAAGCTGGCAAGTCATTTTGCATAAACATATGCATAAAGAACATATTTATAAAAGTCATCATTCAAAAATAATTTTTAGAACACCCTAGAGGGAAAATAACATATTTTTGGAAAGAAATAACAATGTTTGAGCTCTACTCAAGAATTTGGTAAATGCAATTCAAAAGTCTCCAAATGCCCTTTGTAAAGTACATGGAATTAGGTGCTGCTCCACTTGCAATAAGGGACCACCAGAAAGTCTCCATAAGCAACTGGCACAGGGATAAAAAAGACATGACCACAAGAATTTGGTAAATGCAATTCAAAAGTCTCCAAATTCCCTTCATAAATACATGGAATAAGGTGCCTTCACACTTGTGATAAGGGACCTCCGAAACATCTCCATAAGCAACCAACACAGGGACAGAAAAGACATCACCACAACAATGTTGACTTCCCAGCACAGGTATTTCCCATAAGACACTAGTTCACCTTTACAAATTTTTAGAGAAGAGGGACTTCACCCAAAAAAAGAAAAAAAAAAACTGTATTGTGGCTTCCCAACGAATCCTCCTAAGAAGTTTCACAGTGCAGCAACAGTTATGTGATGCACCGTAGCATTGTCGCTTACATCACAGGCCCTCACACCTACTTACTAGTCCCAGATCCAACGAAATCAGGATTGCCTTTCCAAAGGGGAAAACATCCCTCCTTCCCCAAGGAGACCTCTATAAATAGGGGACCTCCAAAGATTCCTACACACATCCATTGCATCAACATGTGTGAACTCTGCCTCTCTGAAAGCCTTAGCCTCCCTCACCCTCCTACACACATCCATTGCATCAACAGGTGGACATCCCAGGTGCCACACACCTCCCACCACCACCCTAATTATTCAAAACCACAATTTAAGGCATTTGGTCAAGCACCCTTCCACTACCAACATCCAAAAAGTTTGAATCAAGTAGAGAGAAAAGAGCTTCAATGTATTGTCTTGGTGACCTGAAACTGCATTGCTTTTGTGGGGTCACATAGACAGCCAGGTGAGCTTAAAACCTTCCTTGGATGTTCTAAACATCCAGTATCCAAAAGAAATAAATGGCTGTCTAATTTCTTACAAGATCATTCATTTCTGAATTCTACCAAACAGTTGTTGATACTTTAAGAAGGCCTGAATAATCAACTACCAAAGAGTTGGAACTTATTTTAGGGCATCTCTTCCAAATGTACCCAGTAGTATGTACTTTTTAATAGAAAATCAAAGCTGAATTTAGTTCATCAATAATTTTTTTTTATCAATAACAAATAACTTTCATCAAATTAGAAAAAATAGGTACAAAGAGGGGGAGATAAGCTGTCTTAACTCCCCCAACGGAGGCTAGAGCCCCCAAAAGAAAACAAGAAACAGAATTAAAAATGAGCCCAAAACAGAGATTCCCTAGTCACCCCTTGCTTGGCTAACCCATCAGCAAACAAGTTAGCAGATCTCTTGACCCAACTGTATTTTATTTCCTTAACCATCCTACTACCACCTCCGAATCACCTTCAACTACAAGCCTCCTTATATTCCTTTCTTTTGCCCTTTGGATTCCTTCTAAGTTCATCAATAACTATTTTGCACAATAAAAATATTTATCAAAGCAAAATATGGTTATAAAAATAGGACCTTGTCATGTTTTCTACTGATATGGTTGTAATTGATTAACTAAGATTGGAAGTGGAAATCTCAACTAGAAAAACATGTTATTTAGAGCTCTACCAAAACCCATGGTCTCATGTAAGAGAGGGTAGATGCTATTTAGAACTCCATTTAAACCCAGAATCCATTTGGAGAGAGAGACATTACTTAGAATTCAAATCAATGATCCTGTCCCACATAAATGCAATTGAGATGAGCACCAGTCATTTTTCACCATTTTAACCCCATATTAGAGTTTTTTTATTACTCCCATAGGTGTTTTGCAGAATGTAACAGAATGGCAAAATAGGATTGATATAGCCAACCCCATACAATTGGGACAAGGCTTAGTTGATGATTATAATGAGGAGGAGGTGTTTTACACTGCAAGACACAAGAAAAACTGAAGTTTCTGAAACAAAACATTTTCCGCCTCATTTTATCTCAAACCAAATACAATCTAAGTAGCTAACAATTTCTTTTTTTTTTTTGATGAATAAGCAGATTTTATTAAAAAAGAGATAAAAGATACAACTGATTAGGGAGAGGCACAAGCTGCAACCTCTCCCAACAGACTAAAAAGAATGAAAAATTACAACTGTGCCCAATACAAATGTTCCCTATTTGCCCCTTGCTTGGCTAAGCTGTCAGCCATAGGCCATAGCATTAGCTGATCTCCCCACCCATTGTATATTTACACATATTCCTCGTCAGCCATTTGAATTTTTTCAGTTCATTTTTGTAACACCAGACTACATTCTCCAGGTTCTGCAACCACCCCACCACCACCTTAGAGTCACCCTCTATTAGTAGCTGTTTTTTTATTGGAAACCTTCTATTAGTAGCTGTTGTACTCCTAACTATACCAAATTGTACCCCTTGGAGAGCAGCTAGTAATTCTGCCCTAGAGGAGTCCCCCTCACCTAGAGGACCGGAGTATAAGAGAACCACATTACCACTTTCATTCCTTATAACCCCTCCCATTCCAGAGGGGCCTGGGTTACCTTGACTGCTACCATCAAAATTTAATTTCATAAAACCTTCAGGAGGGGGTGCCCAAGTCATGTACATCTTGTTCTTTCTTGAGGAGCTACTTGCCACTGCTGCTCACTGCCTCCAATGATCATTAAAGGAGAACTTGTGAAATAAATCCACAGATTTCAGCCACAAAATGGCCCTGGGCCAGATGGTCTGTCTAACTTATTTTTTATCAAATGTTGGGACCTTATAAAGCTGATCTGTTGAAGGTTTTCCAGGACTTCCATAGGAATGCATCCTTGCAAAGAAGCCTTAACACCGCCTTTATTTCACTGATCCCAAAATTGGAAGGGACTACAAATCTTAGGGATTTTAGACCCATCAGCCTTTTGAATAGTTTCTATAAAATTCTTGCAAAAGTGCTGGCTGCAAGGATGAAACAGGTGTTAAGTAGTGTAATCTCAAAAAACCAGTTTGCTTTTGTCCCGGGGAAACAAATGCTTGACTCTGTCCTTATAGAAAATGAGCTAATCGATTCAAGATTAAGGGAGGATTCTCTGGGCCTTGTGGTTAAGCTGGATATAAAAAAAGCGTATGACCATGTGAACTGGAGGTGTCTGGATCATGTGCTAGAGAAAATGAACTTTGGTCAGAAATGGAGGAATTGGATCGAAGTGTGTGTTTCCTCTCCCAAATTCTCAGTGCTGATTAATGGTCAATCTGCGGGGTTTTTTGAAAGTTCGAGGGGTCTTAGGCAGGGGGACCCTCTATCCCCTTTGCTCTTCATTTGCATATCAGAACTCCTGTCTCAATTCTCCCTTAAGGCAGCAGCAGCTAATGGTCTGTGGGAAGGTTTTGTTATAGCCCCAGAAGCGGAAAAAGTCAATTTATTGCAGTTTGCCGATGATACTCCCTGTTTCCTTGATGCCTCATCTGATCAGTTGGAGTTATTACTTGGAATTCTTTGCTGGTTTGAAGTAGTCTCAGACCTTAAAGTAAATCTTCATAAAAGCAAAATCATTCCAGTGGGCCCTGTTCCAAATCTGGAAACCTATGCAAGGTTGATGGCTTGCCAGGTGGAATTCTTTCCAGTGAAATACTTTGGCCTTCCCCTAGGAGTTAAGTGTTCTTCTTCTGCTATCTGGGATCCAGTCATTGATAGAGTAAGAAAAAAACTGGCCTCCTGGAAGGCTAAGTATTTGTCTATAGAAGGGAGAGTGATCCTTACCAAAAGTGCACTGGCCAACCTCCCTACCTACTTCATGTCCCTGTTTCCCATTCCAACTAAAATAGTGAAGAAGCTTGAGAAATTGCAGCGAAATTTTCTCTGGAGAGGATGGGAAGAAGAGAAGAAAATGCATCTTGTGAATTGGGACCAAGTTTGTTTGCCCAAAGCAGAAGGGGGTTTGGGCCTAAGAAGGTTGAAGGTGGTAAATTCGGCTCTGTTGAGTAAATGATGTTGGAGGTTTGCTTCAGAAAGATTCTCTTGGTGGAGATCCGTAATTGCCTCAAAATATGGGGTGGATTGGGGAAATTGGAAGTCTCAGGATCCATTCCCAAACTGGGGTTGCTCGGTTTGGAAAGGAATTCTTAAATGTCTTCCTGTGATATATGAAGATGTGAGATTAAAGGTGGGAAATGTTGGTAGGCTGAAATTTTGGAAAGATCCCTGGTGTTTGGACAGATCTTTAGCAGAGGCTTTTCCCCTTCTTTACCAATGTGCAGTTAACCAGGAAATATCAGTGGCGGAGTCTTATGTTTTGTCTAACAATACAGTGGCATGGATTCCTCAGTTTAGAAGAGATCTGTTCAATTGGGAAATAGATGGGGTGCTGCAGCTATTGCAGATATTACAGGAGCAGTCTATAGATATTAATAGTGAAGATGAATGGAGATGGACCTTGTTAAAGCGTGCCGAATAGGGGTAGTTTAGTCTTCTTATGCTTGTTAAGTAGCTTGCTTATGTGGCAGTGTTATTAGAGTCACTCTGCCCCACACTTAAGTAAGGGCATTTTTGTCTTTGTAAAGATCATTAGAATCTAATGAAGATTAAGGGGGTCGACTGTAGAGGTAATCCAACAGATTTCGACA
>NW_010729088.1:2602610-2703206 GCF_000365185.1 Nelumbo nucifera | reverse complement strand
CGGAAGTTTCACCATTAAGTAGACACTATTTCCCTTCGAATCACACACAAACCAGCATAAACCCTAGCATAAACCCTAGCATACTGCGATCTGAAAACCCATCATACGATCTGTACCACACCTCTCATGTGTTCCATGACAGGAAAATATGCATAAAAAAAACTCCTTACCTCATCACCTGAAGGCCAACCACACGAAGGAATGAAACACCACTGCACCACACACACCAGCCCTACATTAATTAGGGGAGGGCTTAGAAACCACAGCAACCGATCACCAACAACACCACCGGAGGCATAGAAACCTCCAAGGGAAGAGGGCGATCACTCCTTTTTAGCCCTTTTCCCAATCTCCAAACAATGGCTGAGAAATCTAAGAAAACCCTAGTTCGAATGCGCAAAAAACAGAATTCTAGCAGGACTGATTTGTTTGATGTGGCTCTGATACCATGTTAAAGTTCAGCCTGTCCTAGAAATCTGTTTGGTTTGTTAGTTGTAAAGTAAACAGCAAGAAGGAAGAAAAGAAAGAAGAAGAAGGAAGAAAGGGGAAGGAGAGGAGAAAAGGTCTGGTTCGAAAACTAAGAAGAAAAGTCAACCTAGATTCGGCCAGACCTGTTATTATATTATTAATATGACTGGAAAAGACAAGAGTGCCCTTATTTAAGTAAGAGGCACTCGAACTAACATAATAGTACACATCAGCACTCTCAACAGGTGTACAAAGACTAAAATACCCCTTCACTAACAGAAACAAATAGTGTTTGAGTTCTTAGCCAGTCTAAATTCAAATTTTGACATTACAAGACAGCAACTTCTCACTAGGGAGAGTGTGACCTTATCTCAAGCCTACTCATTGGTTCATAGTGAAGAGAGTAGGAGAAAGGTTATGCTATCTTTTCAGCCTACAGAAGCAGCCTTGGCAGCAACAAAATCTAAGGTTGGAGGAGAGAAGGATAGGGAAATTAATAAGGAAGACAAAAGAGACATTGTTTGTGATCATTGCAAGAAGCCTAAACACACCAGGGACATTTGTTGGAAGTTGCACCCTCACCTAATGCCAACAAAATTTAGAAACAAGAAGGGGAGTGCTAATGTGGCAACTACTACAAACAGTGCATCTTCTTCCAGCACAAGGACCAACATCTTTAGATGTTTTAGCTGCTGTCCGGGCTGCATTGACACAGCTAAAAAGTGAAGTTGGTATTATTGAAACATCTTAGCATTCAGGTACCACATCTGCTTATTCTACTTCAGCCCTTGCTCGCACAGATACAAGAGCTACGGCATGTCATGCTTCAGCCCCAGGTAACACTAGACCATTTTGGATTATAGATTCAGGTGCTTCAGACCATATGACCAGTTTATCTACCTTGTTTCCCACATATTGCTTAACCTCTGGGAGAGACAAAGTGTTTAACATCAGACTATCTGATGTCGTCTCCCTAACCTCAGTTTTGCATGTTCCTAAGCTTAGTGCTAACTTGCTTTTAGTAAGTAGTATTACAAAGAACCAAAATTGTTCGGTAACCTTTTTTCCTGACCGTTGTGTTTTTCAGGATCTGGAAACGAAGGTGATTGGGATTGGCCGTGAGATGGAGTTTACCTGCTTGATCATCCACAGGGAAAGCAGAGTGATGTTGGAAATTGTTTGCCTCTTAGTCTTGGAGTCAGATTATACTTTGGCATAACAGATTAGGTCATTTATCTTTTAGATCTTTAAAGAGTCTGTTTTCGGGTTTATTTGAGTCAGTCCAAGTGTCTACTTTGAAGTGTGAAAGTTGTGAACTTGCAAAACACTGCAAATCAACTTATCCTTTGAGTTAAAAAAGAAGCAATCTTCCTTTTGAAATTGTGCATACAGATGTTTAGGGGCCATATCATACTCCTACCATGGGAGGGTACAGATATTTCTTATTATTTGTTGATGATTATACCCGCTTCTCATGGGTTTACCTTATGCACTCTCGAGCAATGTTTTAAAATGCGGAGGCGTAGTTCAAAACGCAAGAGGCGTAAGCCTCCTTAAAAGGAGGAGGAGGATGAAGAGGAAGGAGGGATCTCATTTTTTCTTTATTTTTAATAAAAATCTTTTATATTAAGAAGAATAAATATGCATAACATTAGTTGAAAGGGGGGGGGGGGGGTCTTGTCGAAGCGGAGGCGAGCGAGCGAAGCAAGTTGAGGTTGCCCCCAACCGAAGGGCAAGAGCAAACCACTTTCTTTCCTTTCCTTTCCTTTCCTTTCCTTTCCTTTTTTTTCTTTTTTCTTTTTTTTGTCTTTTTATATCAGATGTGCATGAGGCGTACGCCTCTAGCACGCCTCATGAAAAAAGCACCTCTTGCACCTGAGGCGTACGCCTCAGAGGTGTCAACGCCTCTGGCATACGCCTCAGGGCGTTTTGGGAGCACCTCGCCTGGAGGCGCGCCTCTAGGTGTACGCCTCCCATGCCTTTTAAAACACTACTCTCGAGATAAGGTCCCTTCTTTGACCCAGGCCTTTCATCAAATGGTTCTAACCCAGTTTGAAATCAAGATCAAAATTCTTAGATCTGACAATGCCAAAGAGTACTTTGCAAAACCCTTGGCATCATATCTCCTAGATCATGGGGTCATTCATTAGAGCACCTGTCCTCATACACTTCAGTAGAATGGGGTTGTTGAGAGAAAAAATAGACATATCCTAGAGGTAGCCAGAAGGATCATGCTCAACTCTAACGTTCCCATACGCTTCTAGGGGGATGCAATTCATACAGTTGTTTACCTTATTAACAATGTTCCCTCACGGGTTCTAAACATGAAAACACCACTCAGCCTCTTGTATCTAGACAAGGACTTGTTCACTATTCCCCTCAAAACTTTTGGGTGTACTTGTTTTGTTCAAATCCTTGGACCTCATCGCTCCAAGTTTGATCCAAAAGCTCCTAAATGCATTCTTAGGTATGCACAAAGTAAAAAAGAATATTGCTATTATGAGCCTGCTTCAGGGAAACGTTTTGTGTCCATGGATGTCACCTTTTTTGAGGATATGCCCTACTATCATAGAGCTTCTCCTCAAGGGGAGAGTAGTGAGGAAGGGATTTCAGTTTCAGCCCCAAGAGTTCCGTTACCTGTTCCAGTTACTGAGGGGGAGTGTCGTGAAGAGGGCTGTCAAAAGTGGAGGGAGTTGAGAATGTATCACAGAAAGTGGTAGAGGCAGGTTGATTCCCGTCCTCAACAGCAATCCAGGCCAATCCCAACATCTTCAACAACCCCAGATCCAGACACTACCATTGCTTTCACTGTTGAGACAACCATTGTAGATACTACAAATACTTTGCCTGAGCCTGACACTGTTGATCCTCAGCCCCGCCTTTCGATCTTGATCTTCCAATTGTAATTCATAAAGGGAAGCACCGTTATACCTCATCCACTACCCATTGTATCTCCAAGTTTCTTTCCTATGGTTGTCTCTTAGAATCTTATAGATCTTATCTGGCATCTATTGCTACTATTCCTATACCCAGAACAGTACAAGAAGCTCTATCGATACCTGAGTGGAAGGAAGCGATGAAAGCATAAATGGATGCTCTTGTTAAGAACAATACATGGGAACTAGTAACCAACTTGAGGGGAAGAAACTTGTTGGGTGCAGATGGGTATTTACAGTAAAGTATAATGTTGATGGTTCTGTAGAGAGGTATAAGGCTAGACTGGTTGCAAAGGGATTCACACAAACTTATGGCATACACTATATGGAAACCTCTACACCAATTGCAAAGATATCAGAATCCTACTATCCACTACAAACTTTAAACAGCCACTATTTCAAATGGATGTGAAGAATGCTTTCCTCAACAGAGACTTACAAGGAGAGGTGTACATGGAGTAATCCCCTGGTTTTTATAGTACAAAAGCAGGAAGGAAAGTTTGCCTTCTTAATAAGGCTTTATATGGGCTGAAGCAATCTCCGAGAGCTTGGTTTGACGGGTTTAGACTAGCTTTGGAAAAACTTGGTTACACACAGGCTCAGTCATATCACACTCTTTTCTTTAAGAAAATAGACTCTTCCCTGACCCTACTGGTTGTCTATGTGGATGACATTGTGATAGTAGGCAGTGATACTGGGGAGATTGAATCACTTAAACAGCATCTTCACAAGGAATTTAAAGTTAATGACTTAGGGGAATTGCGTTATTTCCTGGGAATTGAGGTAGATCGATCAAAGTATGGCATTTTTATCTCTCAAAGAAAGTATGTTCTTGACTTATTAGAGGAAACTGGAAAGTTATGAGTAAAGCCTGCCGATACACCCATTGAGCAGAACCATAAAATAAGTGCAGAGAATGGAGAACCACTTAAGGACAAAACTATGTATCAAAGGCTAGTTGGAAAACTACTTTATCTTTTCCTAACTCGGCTAGATATCTCATATGCTATCAGTGTTGTTAGTCAGTACATGCATTCTCCCAGGACTACTCACCTCATTGCAGTGGAAATGATACTTTCTTATTTGAATAAATGCCTAGGGAGAGGCATACTCTTCAAAAATAGTGGTCACATGAAAATAGAGGTATATACAGATGCGGATTGGGCTGGATGTGTTGATGACAGGAGGTTTACCTCTGGATACTGCGCATTTGTGGGAGGGAATCTTGTTTCCTAGAGAAGCAAGAAACAAAATGTTGTTGCTCGTTCTAGTGCAAAGGCTGAATACAAATCCATGGCCAATGGTGTTGCAGAAATATTATGGCTAAAATCCTTGCTTAATGAGCTGGAAATTGATTATGAGAAGCCTCTGATGTTGTATTGCAATAATCAAGCTGCAATTAATATTGCCCACAACCCAATACAGCATGACAGGACTAAGCATATCGAGGTGGACAAACATTTTATCCAAGAGCGAGTTGCATCTCAAGAAGTGTGCTTTCCTCACATTGCCTCAGACATGCAGTTAGCTGATCTCTTCACCAAAGCAGTCACAAAAATCAAATTAGAAACAGATTTACGCAAGTTGGGCATGACAAATATCTACTCCCAACTTGAAGGGGAGTGTAGAGATAGTTAGCATCTTCAAGTGTGTGGTTTCATACCCACACTTAGTTATTTTTTATTCTTTTTTAAGTTGGGCCGGCTGGCCTTGTTTATCCTAGTTTATGCTTTTGTTTGAATTTTATTCTAAATAGGATTAGAGTATGATTTTTATTCTAAGTAGGATTAAAATAACTCCTATTCTTGTAAGGAGATTAATCTATATAATAAAAATTATGGGGCGGCAGAATCAATCAACCGAACCCCTTTCTTCTTCTCTCTTCTCTTCTCTTCTCCTCTTCTTCTTCTCTTCTTCTCTTCAAAGCCTAGTTATCCTTTCTTTTCTGAATTACAGTAGAACAGAAATCTACTTGGTTTTATTTAAGTCAAAAGAAATACCAAAATTTAGGTCCATATCCAGTCTACCCCTCCCAAGACCCTAGAAGGCTAGGACCAACATTAGGGAGTCCACCTTATTAAAAACAGGATGCCCCAAGTAATCACCCATAAACAAATAAATAGGGCATTGACAACAAATAGAACTGATTAATAATTTATTATGGGTGTAACCAGTGTTTTAAAAACTAGCTCAAAGGTTGAATCAATTTTCCCTTTGGTTCAATGGGTCAACGGTTCAACTGTCCAGGTCAACAGGTCAACTAATGATATCATCAATACAAAAGATTCCAAAAAAAATACCAAAACCAGTAACCCTTGAATGGATCAGACAAGTCAATGGTTTTAACTATTTGTGTCAACGGGTCGCTCGCCGAGTCAATGGTTATTTTTTTTTTTTTGTAACATAGCAGCTTAGAGGTTGACCCAAAACCAAGGTCATGACCAGGTCACCAGTATGATCAGCCAGGTCAACAATGGATGTAACCCATTGCATGTTTTGCCAAACACAATCAAAGTGTGATTCAGATGAGGTGCAACCTTATGACTATTCAAATTTGTGTTTCCTATTCTAGTTCTAAGCACCAACACTTTCCCCTACCTACTTCCACACAAATTTGGCATCTGAACATGGGGAAAAAGAAAATAGTTATATAACTTGTTTCCTTTTCCAATTACTCATTAAGTGCTTACAAAATTCGGTATTGCTAATAAAAAAAGATGTATACCATGCTTACCCGTAATGCTAAAAGAAAGTGACTAAACATTCAACCAACATCTCTTAGTTCACAAATGATCCTTATAATAGATTTATAGTTATTAGTATATACAACTTATGCATGAATTAGTTATATTCATAGCCACAGACACCTCATGAAAAATTCACTAATTACTCACCAGTATCAAATTATGAGCATAATACGAACCAATTTACATGGTTCTGCTTCATAACCCCACTGTCGCCCCCTGATATAGGATCAACTACTCTGATATTAATTTATGTAGGACTGATATGTTCCATGGCTGGACAAGTAACAACTTTGAGAGAAAATTGAAAAAGGACATGATATTTTTCAGGGGTTTAAGTCCCATGTTTTGGTTTTATGAGGCTAGGAGCAGGCTCTAGAGAAGCTGGATGAAGGGTTGTCTAGGGTAATGGGTCTTTGTGATAATGTGATTTGATTAGAAAGTTATACATCTATGAAATTTGGTTTTATTATTAAGAACAGTTTTATCCAGTTTTCCTAAAAAAAAAGGAAAAAAAAAAAAGAAAGCCAATACACAAGGGAAAAAAGGGAAAAAAAAAAGAAAGTCTTGCACAATAAATAAGGCTGTGTTTTGTTGCAATGCAAATTTATTTGCACTAGTACAAATGAATGGGAGTGCAATGTAATAAATGCAATTTCTTGTTTAATTTTGTTTTGGATTTTACTTTATTCTGCTTCATGTCTTAAGTTACTTCATTGTACTACAATCAAAAAAATAAGCTAAAATTTGAAATAAAAATGGGTCAGTTTACACTCAAATCATTTGCACTGCCATGTTTTGCATCAGTGCAAATTTATTTGCATTGCAACCAAACATAGAAACAAAAAAAAAAAAAAAACAGCGTAAGCCGAAAGAGATTTTTTTTTTTTTGATAAATAACCGAAAGAGAAAATATTAGAGAAGTTGAAATACATTTCACTCGGCACTGCAAAATAGCTCGACCATTATAATCTTGAAGTTGGCCGAGTCTGAAGGTAAAAAATAATGTAGGTTCACCCTTTCTGAACAAGTATGTAAAACGTAAAAGTAACAGATATAACTAAATTTGAACAAATTCTAAGGACCCATAAACAAATTGTTACTCTTCGCGCTGTAGAAAGTACGAGTAAACCAAATAGACAACATCCCACAGCAAAGGAGAAAAAAATAATCATCACAATAGAGGAATAGAACCCCATAAGCAAAAATTAAGAAACAGCAAAAAAAAAATCCAGAAGCAATTGGACAATTTACCGCTTTATACAGGATGTTACCTCAACGAAATGGGGGCGAAGGTCTTTAATAATGGCTCGGATCTTGAAGTACGAGGAATTCTGAATATCAGCATAATCGAGCTTTCTCTTCCTGTTTTGAGCAGGAGGAATCTGAGAAGGGAGGTTTTGTGCAGTGTTTCCAGGTTGAGTTTTCGGGACTTCAGCCGTCGTCCCCGTTGCAGTAGCAGCATTCGCCTCTGCCATGGATCTCTCGCTTGCTCAGCTCTCTCCAGCGCACGGAGAAAATTCATTTAAGTAAAGCGGTCTTCATGTTTTCACTTGGCAAGTAAAAGCGGTCTTCATGTTTTCACTTTTGAGACCAAATCAGCCCCAACAACAGCCCACAGCACATCCCGCCGTGTATTGAGAACATCTTCCACTGATATTTTCAGAAATGATGATGTTATTACAGGAGATGCTCACAATACACGGCGGAGATGTGCTGCGGGAAGTTGTGGGGGCTGATAGTATATGCATATAACAGTAAATATGTAAATCGGGCTGGGCCGGGCTGTGCTTCCCTCCCCTATGGTAAGTTTGGGGGTCACCCGGCACGGCCCATGACCCAAGCCTATATAGGCCCGTGTCATGTTATTCCGTGCCGGGCCCCAAGTTTAGGCTAAGCGGGTTATAGGCTGTGTTGTAGGCCTGGGTCGTGTTAGGCTGGGCTACGAGTTGGGCCTTGGCCTGGGCTGAACCGGGCCAGATTATTTTTGTTGACATTTTGATTTTTTTAATTAAAATTAAAATACTTAATTTTCCTTTGAGAATAAATTAGAAAAATAAAAATTCTAACAAAGAAATAAAAAAATACTTAACAAAATACAAAATGAACAACAAATTAAAAAAGAATAAGAATTTTATTTCAGTTAAATTTGAATAGTACAATGGTCAAAAAATACTTAACAAAATGGAATAAAATATAAAAAAAAATATAATAATCATAAATTGAAAATAAAAAATTATTGTTGAAAAAATAGCAAATAATTAAAATTAAATTAAATAACAAAATTTATAATAATGTTAAAAAATGCTACAAAATTATTGAGTATACAAAAAAATATTGTCTTTATCATTTTTCTTCAAGCTCCACTTGCATTTCCATCTTGATTTTTATCATATGCTTCAAGTGAATCATCAGGTGCATTGTCATGCCCTCCTTGGTCTTATAATCTATCATCAGCATCCAGTCAATCTTTGAAACAGATACACATCTCCAAATTTTCATCATTTATGCTGCTTCTCTTGTCATCCAACAACCTACTACATATACTAAAACAAGATTGATGGAAATGTAAACTCCGGAGGGATTAGTAAATTACGTGTTATAGCATCAATGACCAAATAAATTTTTTCATATCTACTCCATCATGCTAAAATATCAAAATTATCTATTCCTTTAAAGTCAAAGGAATCACTTAAACTACAAATTTTTACTTGTAAATAAAAATTAAGTTCAACAAAAGGACTTATTGATGAGGTGGCAGTAAATTTCTGCCTCCTAAGACCAAACTATATTTTTCAAAAAACCTTGAATTCTTCAGAAATTTAGATTGCAAGAACCCGATCGATCAAGTTACAAGGAAAGTCAAGAAGTTAGAGGGTGCTCTACAAGCAGTTATTAAAGACACCTGGATCTTAAAGAAAACTTTTGAAACCTGTGTTTTTCGTTCTATTAGTAGGGAATTGATTGGGATTGCTCATTTCTTAGATAGCTCCTCCTGCCCCAACAAAGCGGTTTGGTTAAACTCTATCTCATCGTTTATTCTGTCTATTTGGGCAAAAGTTATCGAAAGTACTCAGGCTGTTTTCTGTTTTACCAAAAAAAAAAAAGGTAAATTACAGAAACCCCTTATACTATGAGGTTTTGTGACAAAGACCCCCTTGTATAATGTTTTGCGACAAAAACCCCTTCCGTTAATTTTCCGTTGAAATCCACCGTTTTAATCCCCAAACTACCCTTATAATAACCGGCGAAGAAACTTCCACTTCCGCCATTTAATCCCCTGTACTATCACTGCCGCTTTACAGAAAATCCTGAACTTTCTCCCTCTCATCCGGTTAGGATACAAACGGAGCCATTTTTTCTCCAGGTGAAAGAAACTTTCGGGAGCCATTTCTTCCGTATACATTTCTACTTCTCATCCGGTTAGGATAAATTGCTTCCGCTTTATTGAAGCTCTTAGTTTACATCACTTTTCTGAAACATTGCTTGCGCGCATGCCAACTTCTTGTTGGGTGCGCCATCATTTTCCTTGTCCTGCGTTAGCGCCCTCCTCGAGGGGTACAGGAGAATGTACTCTTTCGTCTCAAACCGTCGGATGTTCTCCGAGATACGCACCAATTTTCAACATTTCAATAGGGTGAAGGCGGCAGTCGATCCAGTCTTTGTAAGTTACCAGTCTTTCTCACTCCTGAGTCTTGAAAAATGTCAACATTTCAACATTTTTCCAACCAGGGTGAAGGCGGCAATCGATCCAGTCTCCGCTACAAACCATCTGAGCCAGTTGGAACTTTAATGCCCTCCATTTGTTAAACTTGGCGAAAATCGTGCACACATCCTTCGATTTGAATGGGTCGGGTCTACTTGTAGCGGAGCGGTGGCCGTTGCAAGAACCAGAACCATGATAACATTTGAACAGTTGACCAATCGGATCCACCACAAAACCGTCTCCTGCAGCAGTCTCTGGTCACCAGGGTGCATGGACGAGTTGATTTATGGCGTCTTCAAATTGAATTTGGCAATCACGTAGTGTGGCCACGAGAAGAGGATCGCCGTTGACCTTGGGGATAAGCTTCGTGGGTAAAGAAGCGAGCTTTGAGAGCTCGGTAAGGGCAACTTGGAGGGAGAGCTTGAAGAGCTCTTCTGGACCTGTGGTTTTCTGGGTGGCTAGTGAAGAAAGGCTGGAGAAGCAAGAATTGGGATGTTGTTTCTGGGAAGATGAACAGTGCTTTTTTGAATATTTATTATAAGGGTAGTTTGGGGATTAAAACGGCGGATTTCAATCGAAAATTAGTAGAAGGGGCTCTTTGCCTCAGGGTTATAGTATAGGGGGGTGTTTGCCACAGACCCCATAGTACATACATTTTCAAATAATCAATTATTAATTTTTTCTTTTTTATTTCTAATTTCAATATTCATATTCAAATAAAATATCTAAACCGTCTTTCTTAATTCGAGGATCTAATATTATAGCTAAACAATAAAAAGGAGAAATATTCTCCCAATATTTTTTAAATTTATTTTCCATTACTTCAACAATTCTTGTAAATTATGGATCTTTTATATATTTTGAAAAACGTTCACTAATCATTAATAATTGATTAACTAAAAGACAACTAGTTGGGTATAAACACACAAAAAAATCATTAGTTGCATCATAAAAATTGAGTAAAAAATCTCTTATACAAATTGTCATTTCCCAATCTTCCTCAAGTATAATATCATGTGGCATTTTTGCATTGTAAAAATCAGTAAGAATTTGTTTGTAGGGAATATAACTTTCTAACATAAAATAGGTAGAATTCCATCTATGTTGAACATCTAACAGAAAATGTTTATATTTTAAACTATAATTATAACATAAATATTTAAATTCTTGTTTTCTTACTCTAGAACATTTAATATATATAATACAATTTCGAATTTTAGAAACATGATGAGAAATAATATTTAAAACGTCTTGAATAAATAAATTTAAGATGTGACATTCACATCTAATATGGAATAATTTACCATTTAAACATGGTTTTAATTGAGATTTTAAAATATTTATTATTGAATCATTATTACTAGCATTATCAAAACTAATAGAAAAAAAAAAGTTTATTGTTAATTCCATAAGCATGTAAAGTATTTAAAATACATGTAATAATAGTTGGGCTAGTATGTGGCCATTTAAACCTAGTAAACTTCAAATTCTTTCTTGTAAAAGCCAATTTTCATCAATAAAATGACCGATAACACAAGTATAACTTATTTTAAATTTAGAGATCCAAATATCAAAAGTAATTGCAACTCTAGAATTATAATTTGATAAAATAAAATTAGATTTTGTTTATATGAATAAAAAATTTTCAAAGCATATGCTCTAATAGTATTTCTATAATTTTTTTTAAATTGAGGATTTATAGAATTACGTAAAAAATTTTAAAGTTTACTATCATCAGCTAATGAAAATGGTTATTCAGCATGTATAATATATTTTGCCAACTCTTGCCTCATTTTTTCTTGTGAATATTTAAAAATACCAAAACCCCTACGCTCAATTGGTGAGTAAATGTCTACCTAAGTGGCCAATACCATCCTTGTTACAGTAACTAAAGTCACTCCTACATTTTTTGCAAACAACCCTTTTCCCTTCCCCTCAACCTCCTCTATTTTAAATAATTTTCAAATCGGGCTAGTTAAATTAGTTTCCTTCTTTTTCTTTCCCCCAATACCAGTACTAGGGGTGGAAACTCCAACAATGTCAATAGCATGCATATCAATATTAACACTATCATGTTGTGACTGAATATTATTGCTAGCATTGAACATGTTGGGGAATTGGTTTCGGGAGGAGCGAACCATTTTCTTAATTCTAAAAAAGTAAAAATTAATTTAATTGCACTTACCTATATTGCTGGTTCAGAATTTCAACTTGATTTCAACGATTGAAGCCTCCAAACCTCCCAAATTAGTAACTTGAGATACTTGAGCAAGCCTTCTTCTTCTTGAAATTTGAAAAAAATCGAGACTTGAGAATTGGAGAGAGAGAGAGAGAGAGAGTATTGAGACGGTATAAGAGCTTGAGAGAGTATGAGAGGAGAATTGGTGAATTAGTGTGATGAAAATGATGGAGGATAGGGTTATTTATAGAAATTAAAATTAATTCAATTGCCCAAGATACCCTAAAAATTAGTTGTTTTTTAGTTATTAGGAGGGGTGTTTTGGTCATTGTAAGTCATTTATAACTTTACCCAAAATGCCCCCAAACTAGCTCTTATATAGCTATTGGTGGGTATTTTTGTCATTTTTCTCCCCCTAAAGCCAAAATACATGAATACCCCCTATATAGCAGTTTATAGCTATTAGGGGGGTATTTCTATAAAAAACCCCCAAAAAAGATGAAGCCATTGGGGTGGGTCTAGATTTGGGCGAGCCGTGGACCTAAAGCCATGGCCTAACATGGCCTGTGTGCCGTCGTGCCAGGCCGATCCAAAATCATGTCAGGCCACAGGTGGCACAACCCGATTTATACCTCTACATGCATAGTAATAAACAATAAATAAATGTGTTAATTTACTAAAACCTACCTATAGTTTGTGTTTTACTAAAACACTCCCTATAATTTACAATTTATTTACTTGGTCGACCTTCCATTAGATGTTAGTGGAAAATGATAGTTTTGACCCCCAATGTCCATTTAAATAAATTTAATCAAAATAAAATAAAATAAAATACCATTTTTGCCCCTAATAAGGCACGAGCAATAATTCTATTTGGATTTATTTGGTCATATTTGTTTTCTATACGAAAAAGTGCTAGGGATGCATTTTAGTATAAACAATCATGGGCCCATGCCCTTGATCATTTTTCACACAATTTAGGTGATCATGTTACTATTTTCAAATGGCAAAATAAACACTTCTTAGTGAAGGTTGATTTAGTAAATAGGTTGCAATATAGGAAGTGTTTTAGTAAAATGAAAACTATAAGGTATGATTAAATAAATACATGAAACCATAGGGGTGTTCTAATAAATAACCCAATAATATATTATTTTTAGGGGAAAAGACTTAAACAGTTAAACCTCCCTTAAGGCCCAGTTCATTTACCGGTAAATAAGTTTGGGAAAGTTGGTCAATGGGTATCTTTTTCCCATTAACCAACTTTACAACGTTCTTTTTGCATTTGCTAATGGGCCCCACGATAAAATAAGCTCCACTTCCTTGGGTAAAACTTACCCATCTCCTAGGTAGATAACTAACTTTCCCACGTGAGGGGAAATTTTATAAAGCATAATGAGACAACTTTGCCCATATTTATATTAGCTTTTCATAGGTAAAAATATCATTCTCTTACTTGGGAATCTTGAAAATCAAAAGTAAGTGCACTTATCCGGGTAAGTTACAAAGATGCAAATGAACGAAGCATAAAAGTTTGTCATAAATACATCTCTATAGAGAAATATGGATGATTTAAAATGGGTTTTGGGAGTTCATACAGAGAATATGGTATTTTTTTTATTCATGGGGCTACACAAAGGGGTAGCCCATCCCCCTCCCTTAACCCCCAACCCTGGTGGCAATAGGATTTGACAATCCTAGGTCTCTACAAGACAAGTCAGAGACCCTACCAACCAAGCCACTGGCCCACCACCACTTGGTAATTGAAGTGGAGTATGTTGAAAAACGAAAGATGGATTTACCTACATCTAAGCGCCTCTCTCCTATGCTAAATGATGCCTGGTTCATAGTCCAGATGAGCTGGAGCCAAAATTGTACATATTGGACCGGGCTACCTATCTCGAGTGAACACGCTAGTATTCATTGTGGGTCCCATCTATGTTGAACACTAGCATATTTACCAATGTATTAAAAACTGACCTGGAATCGAAACCGTTCTGACCATCGGTTTTTGGGTCGACGGTTCGACCATCCGATTTGAACGGATGGCCCATTCTACCAAAAAAATTAAAAAAACTAAAAAATAATTAAAATAAAAAACGGGTTGATGGTTCAACCACCCAGGTCAATGGATTGTGACCAATTCAATGATTTTTGGCCAGGGACCGGGTTTAGAGTAAAATAGAACCAGTTGCTTGGACAGTTTATGGTTCGAATGGTCTGACCGTTTGGGTCAACAACTATTCAAAAACATTGATATTTACTTGTGTGCATGATTTTGTCTCTAGAAAACCTGGCGTCCCTAGTTCAAAAGTGAAATGCATGTTTTGTATTTGGCATTGCTATGCCATATGGTAGTTCAAAATCATTTACACTTATTTTTATTGTTAAGGCTGCATTTGGAAACGATGCAAATGGAGTGTAAATTCCAGTTCAGGGTAAATTTGCACTCTGGTTCACTTTTGCCTGTGTTTGGCAACATTACGTTTATGCATTGACAAATGGCAGGCTAATACATATTTACATTGACAATAAGATGTAAAAGTACATCAATAAAAAATAAGTAAATTTGCATTCAAGTGGGCTTTTGATAAAAAAAAAAACATATGCTTTATTGAAATTCATGGTTGCATCAATTACAGCTAAAAGTCTGTTTGGTAAGAAGGTAAACTTGTCAGTGCAAAACTAACCCAACTTTGCAATTTATATGAATCGTTTTACACTCTACATATTTGCATCGTTTCCAAACACAACCTATAGCTCAGTTTGGAAGGAGTACAAATACAAATATGTAGAGTGCAAAACCTTGTTTGTTGTATTATTTTGTATGTATTTGTACTATACATATTTGTATTTGTACTCTTTCCAAAGTAAGTCTACCTAACAAAAGCAAGTAAATGTGGTATGTTGTAGTGTAATAATAATTCTCTTTTTGGAGAAAAAACTGTTGACTTGGTCAACAATGGACTGACTTGATCAATTAAACTATATATAAATACCAAGACAAAGATCAATTAATTAAACCATTAATCCATTCGGATTAGGTCACAAGTTAGATATTAATTCCCTATTTTTTGTTTTTAATTTAGTTATTTTTGTCATTAATAACAATAACTCTTATTTATCACATTTGTTTAGGATAAATATATAACATTAAAGGTATATCCGAGTTTTTCAAAAAAAATTATGTCTTTTTGTTGTATTTTCTATATATCTATCTATCTATCTATCTATCTATCTAGCAAGGTGGTCCACGTCACCTTGCTTCTCCTTGCTCTATTACCCAATTTGCTTCTCTCCTTAATTAGCTCAATATATGTTTCATCCTCTTCTTTACTTCTATCTCTAATTCCTCTCTATTCTCTCCACTTTTTCATAAAAATAGGGCCATAATTTATTACGATTTGGTTTTCCAAATCAAACAATATTTATATCTATAGACATGATTTCAAGCAAAGAGAGAGGAATAAGGGGAATTTGATGTTTCCTATATATTCATGGCATCTTCCATTATTGTTAACTAATCTATTATTAAATAATCCATTAGTTATGAGAATTATTAAAAATTTCTAGAAAATTTTCTACCAAAAATTATGAAATAATTATTTCAGAAATAATCCATTATTTCACAAATATTAAATAATTTAATAATCTACCAAAAATTAATAAACAATCCATTATTTAATAATTTTTGGTTATTAATAAATGTTTAAAATTTCAACGTTTAGCATAATTTACACTAATAATTGTAGTTTAATAAAGTTTTATTAAATTTTTACAATAATAATTTATTGATAAAGATATTACTAATTAGCATAATTTACTAATTTCTATAAAATCAATAATTATAGTTAACAATTATCAAATAATTTAGGGAAACTCTTTAACTAATAATCCATAATTACTTTTTAAATAATTAAATAAAAAATTAAGAAATTAATCTATGAAAAATATTCTCCAAAACTATCTAAATAATAATCCATTATTATTATTTTAAAAAATAATTATTAAATAATTTAGGAAAATTATTAAGTCTATCCACATTGATCTAGACCACTTGGTTGACTTTGATCATGCCTGGTTTTACATTAATTAACAACAAATGGTTTACTTTTAGTTAAAAGTAATGTAATTTACTATAATTACATTTACTTTGATTAATAGTAAATAATTTAGTCTTAAAAAGTAAATAATTTACACTGATTTATTGTTATTATAAATAATTAATTTACTATACATTACTACTAATCAATAGCAATTTCAATAATTTTTTTTGGAAATTATCATAAAATCATATAATTTATTATTATTTAATTTACTATTAGTTAATTAGTTATAGAAAATTATTAGAATTGTAGGCATTGAAAATTTCCCCATAAAACTATTGCCCTACCTTGCCTTGCTCTGAATGGGGCAAGTTTTCTCATATCTTAAATAGGGATGGAGTAGAGACAGGGTGGCAACATGAAAAATATTTTTGCCCCAAATTAGGGATGGGGCTTGCATATAATTCCCTGAACTCGATGGTAAATTAGTAAAATATCCGTAGATTTAATATTATTTTTTAAAATATCTCTAAGTTTTCCTTATATTCTTATAATCCTAGGATCCCATAATTCCATTTATAAAATACTCCCAAATTGTCATAATCCAATTCCTAAAATACCCCAAATTCCCATAATCCTATTTGTAAAATATCCATAAATTAGATTTTTTTAGGTGGTTGCCTCAAGGTAGGGAAAATTTGGGGATTCTCCACCCCCGACGGGAAATGGGTTCCTCGCCTCAAACTCACCCCACCACTGAGATCAAGGTGGGGATGGAGTAGAGTGTCTTGACTTACGGGGGCGAGGAACAAGAAGGGGTGCCCCATTCCACGCATCACATGGGCCCCCTCTAGTATTATATAATTTATGACATTAGTAGTTGATTTATTTAACCATAATAATGGAATTGTTGACATGCAATCCAAAGGAAAATTGGTTCAAACTAATTTTTTAAAGCATTAGTTTTTTAATAATGTTTTTAATCGGTGGTTAAATTTTCTAGTTGAACCTATTAACCTGTCACCTAATTTGGAATCCATGTCAATTTCACCACCAACTTACTTGACCAGTAACTTGGTGATGTAATTGGTTGATCCATTGTATCATTTGTACTAGTCAGCAAGGCCATATGTTAGATATTAATTACTTTTTATAATTTATAAATTTTATTTTGATCATTAATAATAGAAATTATCCTTTTTTTCATACTTATTTTTGTTTAATTTGGCCAAGGCATGATATTAGAGATGTGCTTAATTTTTTCTATAAAAGCTTTTATTTTATGTATTTTTAATTTATTTCATTTAAATCTTATTAATTAAATTATGATGCCACAAATTAATCCATTCAATTTGGATGGTTGAACGAATGTTCCATACAGAAGAACATTTTCATTTTTGGCATTGGGTTTAAAACATTATTTTGTACTTAGAGGGTATAGAGTTAGATTAGTGGAATTTAATGGTTAAAAATAAAAGTGTCTTAAACATATGGGTTTTTTTGGCCAACATCTTTTAAATACAGGAGACAAATGAGAGAAAATGTGAATTAATACTAGGGATAACAATTTTTATCCTACCCAATGACTTCAATGGAGCAGTTTTTTGGATTAAAAACAAATTTTGAGACAAAAATGGGTTTTGGGATTTTACAACAATTAAGGGTACAGGTAGGGTACATTATTACTTTAAAATAAACCTGACCCTCATCGACCCACATATTTATAGTTTCATATGTTTTCTACATATTTTAACCAAATAATTGTTTTTTTTTTTTATGTTTGTTCATGTTAATTTACTCAACGTTTTAAAAGCCGACCTAGAAACGGAACCATTCTGGCCACCAGTTTCTGGGTCAAATGTTCGATCGTCTGGGTCAAACGGTTCAAACGGTTTAAATATTATAAATGGTGATATGCCATCTTACCCATTAGATTGGAATATTAGGGTAAGATGCATATAAATAGAGGAGAAAAAGGGTTTCACTGTTTGAGAATGAGAGATTGCCGATGGCTGAGAGAGTTTAGAAGAGAGAGACAAAGAAGAAGAAGAAGAAGAAGAAGAAGAAGGAGGAGGAGGTCAGCTGCAGCGTCGACGACGATGGCGACGGCGAACTACAGCAGCAACAATGTTAGATCCGAGATTTCTCTTAGTCTTAGATCTCTCTTTCTAAGATCCGTCATTTAGACTCTTCGCCTTCTCTTCCAGATCTCTCTCATTGATCTCTTAGCCTTCTCTTCCAGACTCTTAGCCTTCTCTTCCAGATCTTAGTCTTATAGATCTCAGATCTGAGATCTCCCTCAACTGATATCTCTCTCTCTCTAGTAGATCTTAGATATGAGATCTGAGAGATTTATCTTTTCATTTGAATCTGGCTCTTATTTAATAAATCGCAAACCGTTCTCTAGGTCAAACGGTTCAACGGTCAAACTGTCTGGGTCAACGATTCTTTGACTAATTCAACAGTTTTTGACCAAAGACTGGATTTGGGATAAAACGGAACCGGTCGCCTAAATGGTTTCCGGTCTGAATAGTCCGACCGTCTAAGTCAACAATGATTCAAAAACATTGAATTACTTGTTTATTGTTTATGTATATTGGGAAATAATAGGATATTAGATGTGGATTATGGGTCTAATCCACCCTTCCCTCAAATCCACGAAAAGTAAAGTTAGAGAGGGTTTTGTATTTTCATATGTAAAAAGGGTTTGGATTTTAAAGAGGATAAAGGGTTTGGGAGGTATAGAAAGGTTGATAGGGTCTAGAATTTAATAAATCCTCTCCAAAGCCGCACTTTTGCCTATCCTTAATTAATGCGTTTAACGTAAGAGTTAATCAAACTGATTATGATGAATTAAAAAATAGTAATTTAGACTACATTTTTTACGCTAACGATGGGGCTAAATTAAAAAATCAAGTTATTTTTATCAAGAACAAAGTCTAAAAACACGCAAGTTCCATTCAAACATTTTATTATAGCATAAATATTGTCATAGATAGATTTATTCATATAGTTTATGACTTCCTCGCTTGTTTATGAAAATAAGGATGATCATGGTCCGAGCTTGGACTGGGTCAAATTTAGCAGGTAAGGGGCTCCTCATATAATTCTCGGCTAGGACACTATTACATATTTCTTGGTAAATTGAAACCTCTCCTGAAATTAATGAAACATTCCCTAAGGTTTGGTAATTTCATACATTTTTTTTTCGTGGGACTACACGACGGGTGTAGCTCATCCCCCTCCCTTAACCCTCCAACCCTAGTGGCAACGGGATTTGACACCAAGTCTCTAGTTTGATGAGTGAGAAATTTACTAACTTTTTGAAACCTCTCTTAAAGTTTAGTAATAGCAATTGCTTCCTTGCACTTTTTGATACAGTTACAAGTGGATCCTTCCATTAAAATCCTCTAACAAGAGGCATGAAAATGTCAAAAATATTCATAGAATTATTTTTTTTATCAAAATGTATATTTTCTAGATTTTCCCATCATTTTAATCGTTACTCCAATCCCTTCCATGCAATCTCCTTTCTGAAATTGATTTATTTTTTAAATTTGTTCTTCATATCAATTGATCAAAGGCAAAGCTGCAACTTAAACTTTTTTCTTTCTGTTCATAAAGTTTGTATTGTTACTTATGTAGAAATCAGACCCATTAATAACTGTATAGGTATTTTGGACATTTTTGTACCTCTTGTTAGAGGATTTTAAGAAAAAGGATCTACTTGCAACTATGTCAAAGCAATTGCCAAACTTCAGGAGAGGTTTCAGCAATTTACCCTATTTATCATTATAATTTGTGTTATATCAGAATTAGGATAAAAAATGATTTCTTCTATAAAAACCCAGTGTGGTGGAGTGGACCCAGGGTCAACATTTTCATACGTAGTTCTGTTCTGTGCACAAGCCATGCAATTGGAACTCTATGAACCTGAGATTAATGAGAGATGGAGGCTGTACAAGGGTGGAGCAGAGTGAAGGGGTTGTCTTAAAAAAAAAAAGGAGAATGACAGTTCAGCCCAGGGTAAGAATTTTTAGGTCCAAAGTACAGTTGGAGTAGGTGCCAGTTCTGAATTGATTCCAATTCAAGAGTGGACATTGATGCATAGAATAGGGGTATTTGACATTTTGAATATTTATAGATTTGCAATAAGATTCAAAAATCTACGTTGGGTCTGTCCGTAATTGTCCGTAAAAAAAAAAGCCTAATTGATAGCCCGATAACCACAGATGAATTGGTGGGGTCGAATCAAGGATTCAAGGTTGTACAGATTATATGATAATGACATAAGGATGTAAATGAATTTAATCGTATAACCTTATATCTGATCTTATTTGATAGTAAAAAAACTTGATATAATATAAATAATATATATATATATATATATATAATATTTCATAATTAACGGATTGGATTGGGGTATATTCAAATTTGATTCCTTAAATAAATGAATCAATTTTTTTTTTTGGGATCCGGTTCGATTTATTTGGATCAATGAGTATCCGAATCCAGCTCTTATAGATTGAATTTGGGTTTGAATTGGATCTGATACAACTTGTTTACAACTCTAGTGGCCAAGCCCATGTATAAGCCAAAGGAAAAACTGGGCCTGGGCTAGTCTGGATACAATAATGCCGTAACCTCAATTCTACACAAGGAAAAGAGCTCGGACCTCCCAAATACCCCAAGCCCATGCAGACGTGCTTCAAGTTAAAGTTAAATTTATAGGAATATCTTCTGTACCCAGAAAATTTTCTGAACCAGACCAATGGAAATCTGCTACACCATCCAAGAAAAATCACTTTAATTTTAAGATGGGAAGAACAGGCTGGTATGGCCCGGTCTGGTACAGAAAGTTTTCTGTACTTCAATATCTTCTGTACCTGCATGTTTTTATACAAATTAGACTTCATAAAATAATAATATTATCATACCATACCATACCACCTCCCTTCAATTTCAGATAACCAATTCTCTAAAAAGCAAAAAATTCAGATGATCAAATTTGACACCGATAAAAGAACAAAAAGAAAATTTCTGGGCCTGGACCAAAAGACTTGGCCCATCTAGCCCACATGTAATGTTAGGTCAGGCTTGGCACTTGGCAATTGGCACCAGCCAGAACCTACCTCCAATCACCAAACTTCCGGTTGGGCTCGGTTTGGGTTAGGCTTGACTCCTGATACAATTTAGGGTTCCTATCATGGCTCAGAGTATGGATAATTTCAATATAAAAATTTAGCATATCAGTAGTAGTTTACATCGATTATACTCATTTTTTTTTTCAGTTTTAAGATTTGATGATTCAATAGTAGAGACATAACATCAATTAAAATGGTGTTTCAGTGACCTCAAGATATAATTAATAGGGTGTATTATATTGATACTTTGAATCCTGGCTCCTATTTCCATTTACGGTACAATATTTTACATAATGTAATAGGTGATTGGTATCAATGTCGTTTTTCGAAAAACTTAATCGCATCGGTATACCGTCTGTAATCCGTGTTTTAGAAAATGCTTGATGTTTGGTTAGTCATTTTTTTATAAAAACATTTTCTCAGATCACCATTTTAGAAATCGAAAAAGGTGTATTTGAAAACTGCATATATAGCAGTAACCACAATGACACCAAATAGAAAACAAACAAAAAAAATCGGTTGTGACCTTTATGAGAAAACAGGCTGTCCAATGTGAACAGCCAAAGTTTTCTCATGTTTTCGTACAAAATAAAATATGGAATTAGCTACACAGTTGTTCCTCCAGGCTCCAGCGTCATGCCACGTAATGGCATCGAGTGTGAATGCATGATTGCAGAGAGGGAATAATTAAAAAATCGATTTTCCTTATTTAAAGAATTTCCATTGAATTAGGCTTAGGCCCAGGCCCACATCCCCGCAAAATAAAAACCCACCCGTTGACCTGCTATTCATTCAATTTATTTTAATCTTTCACCAAGATGGCAAGAGTCCAAACTCGACCAACTAATTAGGTCGGTTTGAGCTACTGAGCTGCAACTGGCCCAGTTAAGGCCTTTCCTTGGATTGGGTCGGCGAGTCGAATCCCAAATATGAAAATTGATCAATAATTGGATTGGAATTTGGATAATGTATTAAACTTATTCTGTACCCTACCTCCAATTCTTTGAAAATATGCCTTTTTCATGTATCAATATGAATTGACGACCTTTATACTTTTATCTTTCAATAACGCTAATAAACAATGAATTTATGCAACTTTTAGAGACACAGTTTTACTTACTATCATACATGACAAGATGACATACTACAAAACAAAGTTGGACTATCCTTTAAACTGCCACCACCTTTTTGTTAATGGATTTACACAATCGGATTAGTCCAGGCAGTGAGATTTGATGCAAGTCGCTGTTATAATAGATGTGATCATACTAATTGTATTAATGCGCCGAATCCCATTACAAATCCATCTCCGCTACAGTGAGCTAAAGATTCTGTCAATCAATTGAACCATCATTCATTCGTTGGTATTTTGCTGTGGGATTTAATGTCAACTCTCCGCTATAATGAGCCAAAAGCTCTATCAATTATCTATTGATATTTTACTATTTTAATCGTTGGCCCAATTTATGCATTTCTTGGTTTTCTATCTTAATTTCACATCTTTCTTACGAACTGCATCGACCCCACCTTATATTTGTAGGCGAGGAAAACCACAAATTGTGTTCAGATCTCCTTAACTTAAGGTCTCATGCTAGGGGGAATCTGGGTGGGCCCAATTTGAATTGGACCAATCCAATCTACAATTTTGTTATATAAGCTTAGTTTCAAAGGAGTACACAAATGTAAATATGTAGAGTGCAAAACTTTATATTTTAAATGTATTTATACTGTACATATTTACATTTGTACGCTTTCCAAACTAAGCCATAGGGTTTAGATTTTAGGTCCTTGGGCTGAGCTTGGAGATAAAGTTATGCACTTTTTATTTTTCAGGTTAGGCTTGGGCTTAGGCCTTAATTAATCCGAGCCCATCCGAAACCTGGCCTGACCTTACCCGAAAATCCAATATGAGCCCAATTAGATTATATTCACGTATATATACATATTTGTATAAATACATACATATATATATATATATATACATGCATATATGCTTATATACATGTTTGTCAAATTTTAGTGTGTTCTGATTGACCAATCAGAGCCTGGCCTGAGCCTAAGCTCAACCCAAATTCATCAAATTTCAGTTTGGGCCAGCCTTGAATTGCACATATTGGACTTGAAGCCCAAGGTTTAGGCCTCATTTGGTTTGCAGGAATAGGAGTCTGGAATCAAAATCGGAACGGGCTATTCCGATTCCAACTGTTTAGTTGGACGGAATTGGAATCCCATTTCCATTCCTACTGGAATGGCATTCCCCCATTTAAGGGAATGGCCATTCCCTGCCCCTCCATTGGGAATGAAATCTCATTCCTACTGATTTCAATTCTCGTTCATATTCCAGTTTGAATCAAACAGACTATAAAGATATACTATTCCGATTCTGATTTCAAAAGATTTCGATTCCGATCCAAGTATGAACCAAATAGACCCTTAATTCTTATGATTGGCTTTTAAGTTGACCTTAAGCCCACTCCTGCCCACCCAATCTGCAACCCTATGAATGAAAATTCATCAAAATTTATAGGGGCAGTTTTGATTCATCAGGCATATCCACTCATTCTCACTTTTAAGAGCATGACCAATCAAAACCACTCCGGTGAATTCAGATAAATTCTCGTTTGATTTCTACAATTTAATACAAAACGTTAAGTTTAGAAAATCCATAGTCAAACTATTTAATTTTCTTCTTCTTTTTCTATTTGGACTCAGTTTAGAATGAGTACACAAAATACAAATACAAGGTTTAGAAATACAATACACATGATAATGTATTATTCATATTTGTATTTATATTTCTTTCAAACTGAGCCTTATTAACATATAAAAATAAAAAAAGAAAACATATAAAAATCAAATGGGTCAATATAAAAAATAAAGTGCATTACCATGACTAACAAGATACACTAAAAATCAGAATTTACCTAGAAAAATGTAAATAAGGTATAAATGAAATTTAAAGTGTTTTGGAAAAAATGTATTTTTTCTTTTTCAAAACAATAAAGTCTATTAAAAGTAATTTGGCTCACAGCCCAACCTAATCCTTCCAAGTTGCATCGTACAAATTAAAACATTCTCGTAGTCGTAGAGTTAGGTGAGAATAAGAACAAGAGCTATCTCTCCTCTTGCTAAGATCATTCAACTCGATGTTTTAGTATTTTTCTTCACCTAATTTTCTTATATAGTTTTCTACTTTCCAAAGATGCCCTAAGTCTTAGAATGGTCGAATTTGCATGATTTGACTTCTCTTTCCTTGCATTTTCATCAAGTTTCCTGTTTTTGTCCCCTCCACCACCCAGTTGTAATAAAAAACAAAAAAGAAAGCAATAAAAAAGTATGCAAATCAGTCTCTTTTAATTTATTTTTTTTTCTGTAATAGGACTCTTCTAATAACCAATTTGCTACTAGAATTAATATGAAAACTCTAACACTATAAGAACTTAGACACTTGGCAGGCAATAGATTTTCCGGGCATCATGTTCCCACACTATTGGACAAAGTCAAATTTATATGCTTTTTTATAGATAAGTGGTGACACATGCATTGCATATAGCATTGATTGTCCACACACACGAAAATAAAAAAGGATAAGTGGTCGTTTATGTATGTAGTTTTGTGGAAGTGGATTATTATGCTGAGCATCCTATCACATGATACATGGCGGCAATTACTCCAAGTTTAAATTTCAATTTTTATGTTTATTCTTATCTATTCTTATCTTCATCTTGAGCCCTTCTTCAAGTACACTCTCCATCATTTGTACATATGTAATAGATCATATATATAAATCAGTGAATCACTCTGAGTGAAAACAATTTAAACCACAAACCTGTTTCATACATGGTACCAGAGCTAGCAACCCAATACACCATGTCGAGCTCTACCCAATCGAACAACTCTCCTTTCCCAACAAACTCAAACTCTCAACCATCGTCTATCATCCCTAATGGTAATCTTTCCACCATGATATCCATCAAAATGGATGGAAAGAATTACGTCCTATGGAGATTTCATATTGAACCATTCATCTTCGGATTCAGACTCACTAGCTATATTGATGGAAGCTTCGAATGCCCTACTCGATAGTCTGAGAACAACCCATCTGAAATCTGTGCTTACACAAGTTGGGTGAAGCAAGACAAACTACTCATGGGATGGCTTCTTTCCATCCTTACTGAATCAATCATTGCTCAATTGGTGGGAAGTAAAACATCTCGTGTGGTGTGGCAGACACCGGAAAAACTCTATGCCTCCAGATCCAAAACCCACATCACTCAACTCAAAACCTAGCTTCTCGCCTTGAAGAAAGAAGGAGTTTCAATGGATATTTATCTCCAGAAAATCAAATGTATATTAGACAAACTCTCAGCAGCCAGATCACCACTATCTGCTTCGGACATGGTCCATTATACCCTCAATGGTTTAGGGGCCGATTATGATGCATTTGTTACTTTAGTGCAAACTTGTCATGATAAAATCTGCTTTGATGATTTATAGGTTCTCTTGGTCAGTTAGGAACTTTGGATAGAATTTTGACTCATTGCAGCTTCGATCCCACCTTCGGCCAAATACTCAACTAAGGGATCTATTAAATCCTCCAGGTATATTGACAAAGATGGAAAAGACAAAGAGTTAACATCCAAGTCCAAGTATTCCAACAATCCTTGCTAGATTTGCGGAGGTCGAAACCATTCAGCTTTTTGGTGTCAAAACAGATACAACATGGACTTAAAACCTCACTCTAAGAAGCCCAATACTGCTCCTGTAGCTCATATAGCTTAAGTTCCTAATGGTACCCAGTTCGAAGACTATTGATACCCGGACTCCGAAGTAACCAACCACATTACTTTTGAATTGGAAAAGCTACAAGTACACTCCCAATATGACGGACCTGATCAGGTCACAATCGATAATGGTGAAGGTTTGAACATCTCACATATTGGCTCTTCTATTATTTCTTGCAACTCTCGGAATTTATCACTAAATAATATTCATGTTCCTTTGATTAGCAAGAATCTACTATTTGTTGCTCAGTTTACCAGAAATAAAAATGTCTATTTTGATTTCCATCCCTTCTCTTGCACTATCAAGGATCGATGCATGAGTGCTCCCCTCCTACATGGAACACTTAGGGATGGACTTTACAATTTGCATTTACCAGTAAATAAGGCTGCTCCAGTCACCAATAAGGTTTCTGCAACCAAACCGTCTGCATATATAGGAGTTCGGACTTCTCTAGATACTTGGCACAATCGGCTTGGTCACCCATCGCCAGCCATTGTTCGCAAGATAGTTTGTGATTCTGCACTTCCAGCTTCCACCAAGCAATTGTCATTTTGCTCTTCTTGTCCACATGAAAAGAGCCATCAACTGTTTCTACTGCCATCATCCACTTCTTTCTCATAACCGTTGGAGCTTGTTGTCTCAGATCTTTGGGGACCTTGTCTTATTCCATTTGTCAAGGGCTATAAATACTACACTTTGTTTATGGATTGTTTTAGTAGATACATATGGATTTTTCCACTATTTGTTAAATCTGGTGCATTGACAATTTTCATCTCCTTCAAGAGACATGTGGAAAAACTTCTTGGGTTTCCCATTGAATGCCTTCAAACTGACAATGGCAAGAAATTCATTGCTTTCAAATCCTATCTCAATCAAGAGGATATTTCACATTGGTTTTCATATCCACATGTTGCTGCCCAAAATGGCAAAATTGAGCATAAGCATCGACAAATTGTTGAAATGGGCTTAACTCTCATGCACCATGCATCTATGCCATGTTGTTACTAGTTTGATGCTTTTGAAATGACATGTTTTCTATTAAACTGGTTACCCTCTCGTGTTCTACGTGGAAAATCTCCGATTGCAGTATTGTTTGGCAAACCTGTGGATTACTTCTTTCTCAAAACATTCAGCTGCTTATGCTTTCCTCATCTTCGTCCCTATAACTCCAATAAAATGGAATTTCGAACTAAGGCTTGCGTGTTCCTTAGCTATAGTTCTGTGTACAAAGGGTACAAATGTCTCGATATCAACACCGGTCATTGTTACATTACTGTACATGCCATCTTCAATGAGCAATCTTTCCCTTTCTCTAAGATGAGTGCTTCGTCATAGCATGGGGAGTCCTCCACACAATAGGGTAGCACCTCTCTCTCTCTTGTTTTGGCATCACTCACTACCTTAGCTAGGAGTCGTCCACCTGATCTACCACTCATTTCTGGGGCTAACTCATCACCTATTGCATCTGCTGCTGAATCACTTGGGCCCACTAATTCAGTTGGTAGCCCATCTAGGCCCTCTACCTACTATGGTGCCATCTACAGAGTCCCTTGCTGATTCTGCATAAAGCCCATCAGGGCCCTCAAACTCCATCGATACTTCCTCCATTCCTACCACTAATGTTCATCCCATGATGACCCGTGGCAAGCATGGAATTCACTCCTTTGCAATGGCACTTAGGAACTTGTGGACCTTAAGCCGAATTTAAATTTTGTCGGGTGCAAGTGAGTTTTTCGCATCAAAAGGAAACTCGATGGCTCCATTGATAGATTTAAGGCCTGACTTGTAGCCAAAGATTACAATCAATGTGAAGGATTTGATTATACTAAAATGTTCAGTCCAATCATTAAACCTACAACAATTCGGGTTGTTCTTAACATTGTTATCTCTCGATCTTGGCCAATTCATCAACTAGACGTCCAAAATGCCTTCCTTCATGGCGATCTTTTAGAGGAGGTTTACATGGCACAACCCTCGGGGTTCGTTGACTCTCAGCACCCAACTCATGTTTGTCGTCTATGAAAATCACTATATGGGCTTAAACAGGCCCCACATGCCTGGTACTCCAAACTTCACCACTTTCTTCTCTCTTCGGGTTTCAATATCTCCAAATCAGACTCATCTCTCTTTGTCTACACTAAGGATGCCATTATGACTTACGTTCTTGTTTATGTTGACGATATTCTTGTCACCGGATCCAGCAACTCTCATATTTCCAGTCTCCTACAAAACATGAAATCCCACTTTGCTGTAAAAGAACCTGGGCCACTCCATTACTTCCTTGGTATTGAAGCCATTTGCACTAGCTCTGGCCTATTTTTATCCCAACAGAAGTACATTACTGATCTGCTGTGGGATCTTTTTCTTGATGGTGCCAAACCGATCAAGACTCCACTGTCCACAACAATTGTTCTCTCCAAATCTGATGGTGATCCATTGCCTGATCCTTCATCTTACTAAAAGGTTGTCGGTGCTCTTCAATATTTACTAATGACATGCCTTGACCTATCCTTTGTGGTTAGCAAAGCCTGCTAGTTCATGCATGCACCGACCGCTTCTCATTGGGCCTTTGTCAAGCGTATTCTTTGCTACCTTAAGGCCACAGTTAATTTTGGACTCACTATTACCGCTTCGTAGTCTACTCACCTACATGTTTTCTCTAACTCAGATTGGGTTGGCTGCCTGAACGATCGACACTCCCATGGTGGTTATTGTATTTATTTTGGAGAAAACATTTCTTGGTCCTCTAAAAAGCATTCCATGGTTTCTCGCTCTAGCACAGAAGTGGAATACCGCAGCTTAGCCATTGCTACCTCTAAGGTTATTTGGCTACGTTCTCTCCTCAAAGAGCTTGGCATTCCTCAAACCACACCACCCACATTGTGGTGTGACAACATCGGTGCTACCCACCTCGCCGCTAACTCGGTCTTTCACGCACGCACCAAGCACATTGAAATTGACTTCCATTTCGTGCGTGACCTTGTTGCTTCAAAGAACATACATGTCTGTTACATTTCCACTACTGATCAAGTAGCAGATATCTTCACCAAGCCTTTGAGCTCTCATCGGTTTTCTACTTTTTGTTCTAAGCTTCGAGTGGTATCTTCCACCATCAGCTTGAAGGGGGGTGTTGAGCATCCTATCACATGATACGCGGCGGCAAGCACTTCAAGTTTAAATTTCAATTTTTATGTTTATCCTTATTTACTCTTATTTTCATCCTTTACTTATCTTATCCAAGAGAGAGTCCCTCTTCAAGTAGACTCTCCATCATTTGTACATATAGATATGATCAAGATTCATTAATTAGTGTAACACTGATCACATTTTATACTAAACTGTCAGAAACTATCATTAAGTGATTGTTGTATTTTTAAAAAACATGATGCAGTCGATGTAAAGTTTTACATCGATTTTATCGATGTAGTATTTACACTGATAATTGATGTAAAACTTTACATATGATGAGGTTTTACACTGATTCACGACGTAAAACTCCACTTCGTTCAAACATGTGCAAAACTGAACCAAAGTGGAGTTTTTTGTCGATCATTATTACACACTTTCCAAACGCGGACAAAACCGAACCAATGTAAATGTTTACATCGTTCTTGATTTACACCAATTCCAAATGCAGCCTAAATAATTTCTAGAATCCTATAATCGAAAAGAAAGGAAAAGTGGGGCCAAATTGAGCGTTGATTTTTAATTGGATATAACTTTTGATATATGTCGATAAATGCATTTAATTTTTAGTCCAAATTTTACTGTTTTATTCTCTAAATGATAGTTTTTCTAAAGACTTTCCTTTTATTTACATTTGGGCCCCACAGAGGGCACCCCACAAACGCCCTACAACATATCCCAACTGTGTATTGGGAATTGGTGAGGGGTGATTTGGCTCATCGCTAACCTGATGACACATGGCATCCATCTTCGCCGTTGGACACCTCAGTGTCACGCAAATAGAGGTGTATCTTACCGAGTCAAGGAAACACGCCTTAGAATTAGGGGTGTAAACAGAGCAAATTCGAATCGAATCATGCTTGGTTCGAATTCAAAATTGATTAAATAGATGATTATTCGAATCCGATTCGATATCCGATAGTTTCTTAAAGCAAGACCTCGAATTTGAATTCGTCTAAATAATCAAATATTCGAATTCGATTCGAAATCAAAATACATTTTTAACACCAACCTCTTTCACCAGGGGAAGAAGAAGAAACCCGGTTTGAAGTTTTTTCTTTTCATTCCCTGTCAATCTAATATTCAAAAAACAAAGAAAATAAATAAATTAAAAAATTTTCTGAATCATAGCCATCTGTCGCTGCAACAAGCGTCGCCATTAGTATGGTTTGCAACGGAGAGATTGCCTACCATGTTTCTGTGGTCTACAACATCAAGAGAGAAAGAGAGCAAGAGATAGGGAGAGAGGAAGAGAGAGAAAGCGACTAAGGAACAAAGAATAAAAAACACTTGTATGTAAAAAATAAAAAAAAAGAATGAAGAAAGGAAGATTAACTTAGTACTTACAAGTTGTAGACGAAACAAAAGATATTGCCAAGAATAAGTGTCGTAGAGTGAACCGAGGAAGAAGAAAGATGAATAATAAATGAAAAGTACAAAATAATTAATGAGATACAGGCCTTTTGATTTGATTGTTCCAAAAATCATCATGACAATAACAAGTATTAAAATGTTACTTTATTTGATCGAAAAATAGTCATTGCGTTTCTTTCTTCATTTAATTCTTTATTATTAAAATAATATTATAAAAGAAAATTTCAAAAGTCATCATTAATTGTACATTTGTACTCCAACAAAATAACATACCAATATATTTATTTAATATGAATGTAACTACATAACTAATATCGATATATATGTATAATATATTATCGAATAAGATCAACTCCTATTCGAATTCGATTCGATTAATTAAACGGTAAAAACACTTTATTCGAATTCGATCACCAATGACATTTGAATAATCCAAATTCGATCTGATTATGTCGAATTTCGAATTCAAATTTTCGAATACCATTTACACCCCTACTCAGAATTAGCCCAAGACATCTCATACACAGTTCGGACACCTCGGTAGGGTGGCTAGCAACACTCGTCCAAGGCCAACTTGTGGTACCTCATCGTTACTAGTCCAAGGGACCTCGGCGTGAGGAGCGACCTCCATGAGTTTCCCTCCTTTGTGAGACGTGGAGGCACCTCTAGGTGGCGACCTCGAGACGTGCTCGTTGACCTCCTCTACGGGTGTCCCATCATTCCTGGGTCCTCCAGAAGTTAGCTCCCATACCGAATATTCTGTAGGAAGGCATAAAGGCTTAGTCTGCATGCAAAACTACCTCCGAGGACTTCGGACTAGTCAACCATGAGTTTCCCTCCTTTCGCAGCTCTCTAGCTCTGTAGCTCTTTCGCTCTTTAGCTCTCTCCAAAACCTCCAATTCGTTGACTTAAACATCGGAGTTCCCACCTTGGGTAAAGCAGCCTGGGCAGCTAGATATTGTCATTCCAAATCGATCCGGCAAACTCGCCAACTCGACATCCAAGTTGCCCTCCAGCAGAGAGCTATCAGATCGTGCATCATCAATTGGTGCCGTCTATGGAAACCACTACTTAAAATCCAGATTCTCAACTCTCATTTTAAATTCACACTCAACAGCAGTAAGCTCGGATGAGCTTCGTCAGCTCTATTCGCGAGGTTGCCTTTATAGGTTGAGCCCTTAGTAGATCTTGTGGGAGTTGGTGGCCAACGAACTGTGTAGTCGCCCTTGCAGGTCGAGCCTTTCAAGGCTCCCATCCGAGTTGGTGACCTATAGTTTGTAGAGATGCCTCCGCAAGTTGAGCTCCCTGTGGCTATCGTAAGAGTATATGGTCGGCGTCTCCGAGGGTTGATGCAGTGTAGTCGTGGCACCAACCTGCCGTCCAACATCAACAGCAATGCACATATTGATGATGCTATCATAAGGGGGTAGAATTTGAATGACCAGTCTGGGCATGCTTCAGTAATCTGGCCCAGATAGTCTCCTAACCCTAACTGCAAAGCCTCACTATTGATTGAGCCCTCAATGGTTCCCATGAGGGTTGGCATTTAGCTGACTGTGAAGCCAACCTCATAGGTCGAACCTTTCTTGGTTCCCGTGAGAGTAGGCGGCCTGTAGATAGTAGAGCCACCCCCTCAAGATGAGCTCCACATGGCTCTAGTAGGAGTGGACAGCCAATACTTGTAGGAGTAGGTCCAGTACATGTGCGGCATTGACTCGTGAACACAAACTAGGGAGAGTCACTCTCTCGTGATGGCATAGGTGCAACCACGTTTCGTGCCTGGCTTTCAAATGCTTCAGGTGCTGCAGGACGATTGATTAGCTCATGGGGTGAGTATAATTCCTACATACGTCCAACAGAAGCTGGGCTGAAAGGCTACTATAGAATGACCATCCACTTTGGTGACCTAGTTAAACCGAACTCAAAGGGGAAACTAAACCACTTTTAGCTTAAAGGCCCCATCAAGCTGACCTCGAAACATGTCGGCAACCGGTAGACTGATCTATTCAAGTCGGCCCTCATCTATCTAATTTGATAGCATTTTGACTTTGTTGCTACCACATTTGAATTGATCTCAAAGGACGTCGGTATCTCACCACTGACCTGATAAAAAAAAAAGAAACAGAGAGGAAGGGAAGACTTCAGAAGCTCCATTCAAGAGATAATTTCATACAACCAGCAAAATAGAGATCAGGTCACAATAAATTTAGGTTTTATCGAGCTTGCAGGCCTAGTGTACAGTAGTATAAGAAAAGGGAGTTTGCCACTAGTCATCATTCTCGTTGCCGCCCTCACCATCGTCCTCATCGCCATCTACCTCCTCCAGAGTAGTTGCCTCTTCCTCGACCTCTTGGGTCAGATCATCTGGGACCGAACTAAGCAAGATATAGCTCAAGTCAAGGTGGGTACGGGCATCGAAGAAAGCGGTGGCACAGTTTGAAGCCCCTCTTCAGAGTAGGTACCACTGCTTCAATTCCCTCATGTTCAAACTCTGGAGATCAGCGAAAGCGCTCAACAGTTGCAACTTTGGCTCAGTGAATATCGTCAGAGTGCTTGGCCCGCTGTTCCTGAAGCTCACTACTTAGACTGGCAATCGTCCCCCTAGCTTCCTCTAGCTCGTGGTTCATAATCGCGCTAAGGGAATAGAATCGCTGGCAGTCCTCTTTGACACTAAGACGGACTGTCTCTACCTAAGATTGGAGGGTCTCTATGTTATCCCTCATCTTGTGGAATTCACGCTTTGAGGCAGTGACCTGATCCAACATGACTTGACTCAATGAGTTAATCTGCAAACAGAAAAACAGCTCGGTAAATGATATATAAAACAACAGAACAAGTTTCACAAAGATGCCTACCTATATGACATTTCGAATAATCTGAGCGCCGAATTCAGAAGAATCTAACTCATGATAAATGCGAACATGTTTAAGAAGAATACCCCTTCCGATACGAAGTGTCACATACGGGTCTTGAATTGATCAATGGCACTTCGACTACCACCACTATTCAAGTTGGCTAAGTATACACCACGCCAATGTAAATGGGTGTTCACTTAATATGCTAAACTCTACATATTGAGCCAAGATCCTCATGCAACTTTTGTTTTTATTTAACAAAATTTTTATTTAATCCAGTCGTGATGAAATGGGTTAATTTCCAAGTTACCCAAAAGCGGCCGCAAGCCTCAACTTGACAACTCGGGGGTTACAAATTTGTCTTTCTCCAACCGACGTTCCATGTGTGAAAGAGCATTATATTATTATATTACATATGGTATCAGAATACTCCAACTCCAAGAAGAAAATGAAATGTTTGGAAGAATATTTCTTTGTTTTATCCATATAGCGGCGAATGCTTTTTCTTTTTGTACTTTTTCTATTTTATAAATGTACGTACATATTTACTAATACATTTAATTTCATATTTCTTTTACCTTCTGTGAATTCTGTTCACGTTTATATTGAATTCCTTCGTTGGATCCAGAGAGAACCGTACATGCACAGGAGCTGACATGTGCTTCAGTACAGTCCACCGTGATTTGTAGCGTTTCCCTTTATTTTGAAGAAATCATTTCAGAGACATGGATAACTCTGAACATATGTTAAACACCATGCTCACGGCCGGCGGCCGACCAGAACTCACCAGCCTTCCTTTTTGTATAGCAACTAGCAAGGACGTACTGCGGAATGCAGCATCCAGCTAGATATGTCAGTGTTTTCAATCTACAGTTGACCTATTGGAATGAACCGTTCGAACAGTTGCTTGATCAAGATTTCAGGTGTGATTTGAGTAAAATCTGGAGGTAAAAAAATTGTTGACTTAATCAAAAACTGTTTAATCTGGATGGTTGGACCGTTGATTCATTCAACCATTCAACCTGATGATTATATTATAGGTTACATATTAATCATGTATATAAACTTTAAGAAGCCATAATTTTGTATTCCAATGTTCGATTAAAATAATTTTTTTATTAAAATTTGAGTAATTTTTCGAGATTTATACATCCCAAACTTTATTATTTTTTTCTAAAAAAATCCATTTGTTGATATTAAATTACAATTTTTAATATTTTTTACAAATAAAAAATTTAAAACTAAATTAAAAAATATAAAATATAATTATATATTATTTATTAATAAAATACATATTTATATGTACTTATATTTAAATTTCCATATAACATGTGACACAGACCTATATAATTCAGCCGGTCAAACTAATAACCTATGACCGGGAGACAAAAACAATTCAAGATTACACCTGCGACCCGGAGGCAAAAATGATTCGGCCTCTCAGTCGATTTGTAAAACAGTGACATACGTACATACCAAATAATATTCTCTCGTGTGACCACATATCAGTGCTTTCATTTTATATATTCCTACTGTGCTAATAGCCCTATAGATGACTGGGTTGGGTCAAATACTGTTGGCGCCGAAAATGCCCGACCCGAGAGTCTGATTCAAGTGGAAGTGGTAACGCACGATTGGAGATTTGGAGTGACACGTCAGGGCTCAGGACAAGAACCACAATTTTCACGCACATACAGAATCAGAATCTCAATGGTCTATTTCCTTAATTTAGACGCTAAAAATTAGACTCAGCTAGAATGGGATTTCATAAGAGAATTTTCTCAAATAAAAAATGCTATTCCATAATAAATAAAAACCAAACAGGCCTTATGTGCATCCACTCCTACTCCTTGCTCTCGTACTTCTTTTTTTGTAAACTCGGTCCATAATTGGCTTACGTTATCTATCCAAGTCTTTATTCAACGTTTCTTACTTATCTGCACCCAACTTAGCTTTATTGCTTGGTTGCTTGAACTTATTGCTCCATGTCCAGCAAACCAGAATTTCAGCCTTTTGCTGCCGTGGACAATTATACAACCACATTAGACAGCATTGAGCATTGTTACAAGAAAGTCTTAAGTTTGGTGCAGGGAGCCCATCAAGCTGTCTTTCATTCCTCTTTTCTTGTTTTCAACCTCAAATGGTTTTTAGAAACGATTTTAATTAAATCCATGTTTTATTTACACCTTTTGACAAATAAGCTATCTCTTCAATTTAGGACAACAATAATGCAGTGGAACTAAACTCAGTTTGGGAAAACAAATAAAAATACAAGGTTGAAGTAGGAATACAAATAGTTAATGGGCTAATTATCGATCCCAAAAGAAACATTTTATATATAACTATATATCTTAGAGCTTATTCATCTTATCAACAGTCAATGTTTGAGATGTAAATGTTGAGGACTCAACAATGAAAACTCTCAGGTTCACTTTTTGGGAAGTTGCTTATCTGATTAAATTAATTTATACGAGGATGAAATATTTATTTGGATAAGTGCATTTATTTATGTTCTTTTATTTCTCAGGTATATAATACAAGGATTAATTTAGTCATAAAAAATCATTATTAAAAGGGACAGTTTTGTCTTATTCAAGTATTGTCATCTTTCCCCTTAAGTGGGAAAGTTACTCATGCATTTGGGAGATAGGTATCACGTATTTGACTCCGGGTCTTTTGCCCACGAGAACTCTGCTCATGTCTACCCACAAGACACTACCCCTGTGAATTGAGAACATTTCTCCCTGTATAATACTACACAGGAGGATGAGATGTTCTCGATGTGTGGCTGCGATGTTATGTGGGTAGACATGGGCAGAGTTTGTGTGGGTAGGAGGTCTGGACTCCACATATTTGGATAAGTGATATTCAAGAAAAATAATTTTTTTCATGGACTCGCATAAATATAAAAAAAGAACATGAATATCTTGGTCAATGGAAACCAAAATCTCATTAACCAATTTTCTTCCCTCTCAAAATAAAAAAAAAGCCCTCAATGAATCTCAAACTGCTTCAACATTGAAGCACCGAAGTATCTAGATAATGGCGCAAAGAGAGAGTATAATATGTTTGGCTGAGTTTTAATTACCTTAGCTGCTTCCAACACACTCCGTGTGAACTCAAACCTTGAATCTAAAAGCTTGAAGTGTGCACTAAGTCTTACCAGAATTCTTCAACATTCTTGACTTGTGAAAATGAAGACTTTATTGATCAGTGAAGGGTGGCTACGGTATGTTCCAATTATGTTAGATATTGGGGTTTCAACAAATTGAATGGTAAAATAACCATTGACAAAGAGAGAATAATATACAAAGAAATGAAAAATAGAGGACATAGTACACACATAGATACATGGTTCAGCTTATAGTCCATGCCCACGAGTGTTAGAAGAGAAAAAAAATTATTATTAGCCGTGAAAATTTACAGTAAGACTTTTAAAATCAAACTGGACAATGAATCGGTCAGGGGTCCGGTTTCTAGGTCAAATGGTCCAACCATTTAAATCGAATGGACAATTCATTCTAACAAAAAAATTAAAAAATGGCCAAAACCATTGGATGATTTGAACAGTTTGGACGGTTCGACCGCCCAGGTCAGCAGTTTGTTGACCAAATCAATGGTTTTTGGCAAAATAACGACTCTAGGGTAAAACAGACCAGTTCCCAGTTTTTCTGGTCCGATCGTCTGGTTCGGCCAGGTTTTGAAAATCATGAGTTATAGTGTTCACAACCTTTCACCAAAGTCATAACTCCCAATCAAGGTTCAAAGTATCGACATGTATCGACTCGTATAAGGAGAACCCTGGTACGCCCCTATAGAGGGTGTATCGAGGTTCTGACTGGTTTAGGGGTGGAGGAGCCTTAAACCGGCCCTCATGAACTGGTTTTGAAAAAAAAAAATAAAAGAAAGTAAAAAAGTATCGATACTGCCTAATATGTCCCTACCAACTAGGGGGATTCATTTCAGCTCGGCCAAGGCAAGCCCAGCCCAAAAAATCCGGGCATGGGCCTAGGTTTTTGGTTAAGTCCCAGCCCAGGCCTGGGCCCACACCCAACCTGCAAAATTTAGGGCCGGGCTAGCTCAGATATTTATAGATAATATATATTTTTATGTATATATGTTATTTAAAAATATTTGATAATTGAAAACCCTAATCTTCTCGACTCTCTCTCTCTCACCAATTTCACAAAACCACTGTCACGCCCAATTTCTCTCTCTCACCAAAAGATGAATCTTCTAGTGATGACGACTCCATTGATGAAGATAAATCTGAAGTTTAGAGTGGTTGCAAGTTTTGGGTAAAATTGAAACCATTTTCAATATTTTATTACTTATTTATTTACATTAATTTGAACTATTTTTTCTTAGTTTGCTAATATATTTTTTATTTCACTTTTTATTTGTAGGAATTGAATGGAAGATGGAGCCCCTTATAGAGATGTTTAAAGTTGTTTTGTGGATATTACATGACAAAGGATGGTTATTTTTTGATAGATATTATAGGTTCTAGGTTGATTTTTTGTTGATAGAAGAATTGGTTTGTTAAAATTATCATTTTTACCATACTAATGACCAATTGAAACTTATAAATTATAAGGTATAATTATTTAATTTCTTTTATGTTAGAAGATTTTATCTTGATATTAAGTTTAAAGTTTATTACATGTTACTGTAGTCTCCATGACAATAAGTGAAAAAAAAGTACAATTATTTAATTTTGGAATTGAAAGACAATAGTTAGGCCTGGAATCTTGGCCCGACACGGCCCGGGCCCATATAGCGCTGGGCCCAGGCTTATATTTTTAGGCTCATAATGCGGGCTGGGCCAGGCCCTGGCCTAGCATAAGCCCATTGTTATGAAGGCAAAGCTCGGCCCGATCCATGATCACCCCTACTACCAGGGTATCGGACGTATCAATATTTAGAACCTTACTCCCAATACACATGAAGTTTACTCCCCTGTTTCTCTCACACTCTTATTCTATTTCGTGGGCTCTAAGATACAAGATAACTTTTTGTGCAAAGTACAAGGTTATTTATATGAGAAAATGCTAAACTGGGTTAGCCCCACAAACTGTCAAGAAACTAATCTCGCACCACATTTTAACTATAGTTATTAGCCGACCATCCCTTATTTAAACAATCATGCACCACATTTTGATCGTGACTTGTGAATGGCCAAATCTGGTTAATTCCCTCAACCTATTTGTTATTCTTTTGGCTTCAAATACTTCTTCATTGATTAATTATGCTTCTTCTTCTCCATTAGTATTATTGTTGTTGACCATTTCGCGCGGTGTAGAAATTTTAGTTCCGAATTAATCGATCTCTCTACTAATGAGACCAGCATTCAAATGTTCCATTGAATGTACTGTATGTAGTGGCCTATAATCGAGAAAGCCAAGCTCTGCACGACATTTTCCTTTTCATTACTAAAATGCCGTTTTAAAGTTATCCGTTTGGTGTCCACCATGAAAAGGAACTTGGATTCCCTACTAACTTTAATCTGCTCTCCTCCCTACTAACCCAATTAAAATACACCACCTGTCACTACCCATGCTGCAAGAGATTTAACCTTCCAACAATCGGTCAGACCTTAAACTCCGTTAAAATAAATTCCTATTTTTTAGTTACCCACAAAACATTCCGTTCCCCTTTCTCTCTTGCACGCTAAGGATAGTTGTTGCTTTTATTTATTTGGAGATTTTGTGGCCCTTCTTCTTTCCTAGCATTGTGGCTTGACAGAATAAAATAGTCATTTGCCAATTAAGGAAAGATTGCTTGGTTAAATAGGAATTTATTATTGATTTTCCTAAGAGACTTTCAATAAACGTTTTAAAAAATGACCCAAAAACGAAATTGTTCTGGTCACCGGTCCGATCGTCCGATTTGAACGGACGGCCCGTTCTGACAAACAAATTAAAAATAATTAATAATAAAAAACAGTAAAAAACTGTTGACAGGATCGATAGTTCGACCACCTAGGTCAACCGGTTGTTGACTTTTTCAACGATTTTTAACTAAAACCGGGTTTGGGGTAAAATGGAACTAGTTGTCTGGATGGTTCCCGGACCAAATGGTCCGACTGTTCAGGCCAATAACGGTTTGAAAACCTTGCTTTCAATTGAATTGAAAGACGTATATTAGCACAAGAAGCAACTCGTTCATCTCTGTTTGAATTAAGAACATTGAACGTCGTCACTGTTATAGGTTTGAGGAGCCTGAAACTGGAAGCTCATAGGGCTTATTTTGAACATTGCACTTAGTATCATCCACAAAAATGAGTCATTCTGATCGTTTATCATGTTATGTTATCAAATTTATCAATTTATGGGTTGAGAAATGGAAGTGGAGAGTAAATTCCTCAACTGGGCCAAATAGATTTAATATTGCGGAGAATTCAATTAGGGATTTGTAATAGTTTCTTCTAGAACATTACGAAAACTTGGGAAGAATATCAGATGCAATCAACTAGAGTTCGTATCTTCAATAGATAGTTTTTACCTTGAGAATCCAAAACTGAAGAAAAATGTAAAAGTTGATAACAAATCATGTTATGTTTAAGGGCTAGAAGCAAGGTTTTTAAAATCGACCTGGAGAACGAACCGATCAGTGGTCCAGTTCCCGGGTTGTACGGTCGACTCGTTCTGACAAAATATAAAAAAAAATTTTAAAAAATAAAAGACGATCAAAACCGTTGAACGGTTCGAGCAGTTCAACTGCCCGGATTAGTGGTTTGTTGACCAAATCAATGTTTTTTGGCAAAAATCCAATTTTGAAGAATCGAAATCAGTTCCCAGTTTTTCCGGTCTGGTTCAGTTTTGAAAACCATAGCTAGAAGTTTTAAGATGCAAAATGATAGTTAGTTTGGTCTAATATTTGTCATTTTAGGAAACTCCTACTTAGCGCACGAGTGAGAGGAAAGGAAAGGAGAGTACATATTTATTTATAAAAAATAGATATTTTGTTTTTAAAAAGTAGTATGTAATGGAGGTTAAGGTTTAGTAGGTTGTTGGAAGGCTAAATCTCTTGTAACATGGGTAGGGACAGGTAGTGTATTTTTTAATTGGGTCAGTAGAGAGGAGAATAGATTAAATTTAGTAGGAAATCCGAACACCAGGAGATGTTCCCAATATACGACTGTAGTATATAGTAGTATCACGTGCATAGAAAATTATGACCTTTGGATGTATCTTTATGTCGACCTTAATGTCACTTTATCGAATTCACATATGCACCCCACAGAACGCACCCCCTACTACACATCCCATCCATGTGTTGATAACATTTTTCAATGACAACTATGGGAGATATTCCCAATACATGCTGAGATGTGCATGTAGAGCACACTCGTGACTTTGGCCCAAACCTACGTACTCTCATTCTCCAAATTCATTATTTGATATAGCATGTTATCCACTCATGTTGTATTACTTAAATTTGGCTGTTTAGAAACTCAAAAATCAGCTACTCTTGAGGATGTAGCATTAGGCTAAGGGGTCACACATCCCAACCATGTGATTACATCTTTTCCCAACCAATCAGGAAAAGACTAAAATGCAGGTTATTAGACTTCTAAAAAGCCGATAACCTGCACAAAAAGACACGCTAAATGAGATTTAAATGTGTGAATCACATCTCTCAATGTATCAAATGTGGCTGTTTTAGCTCATCACTATAACTATTTCAAATGGAGTAGCTGATTTTTCATCTTTTGGAAGCTTTCGGTGAATGATTATGGGTAGGGGTGCTCATGGTACCGAACCGTGGGGCATTTTCTTGAATCGAATTGGTAGTACTGGTTTTTAGAAAACCGATAATCGAAACTGAACCGAAACCAGTCGGTTAACCACCGGTTCGATTCATCGATTTTTTGGTTTTTTAGTTTTTAAAAGATATATTATAAAAATATATATATAAATATATAATAAAAAAATATTAATATATAATATTATATTTTAAATAATAAATAATATATAATATATAATATATTATAAATATATATTTATATATATAATGCATATTTATTAATTTATTAATTTATAATATATAAAATATATAAAATATATATAATATACATACATATATATAAAATATATAGAAATATATGTATACTAGTTGGTTCGGTTAACCACCGGTTTTTTATATTGGTTAACCCTAATTGAACCGATATCTTCGGTTTTTTAAAAGCATCGAACCGAAACTAAACTGACTGGTTTGGTTAACCGATTTTTCAGTTGGTTCGGTTCCATTGACTTCAACATGAAATGGCTAAGTGCTACAACTTTCCTAGTGAGCCTTTGGACCTCTATGATGAATCTTAACATCTCGAAGCCCAAAGCAGTGTCTATCAGACGATTTATTGTGGGGCGTGGGAAGTTGTCCTTTGGGCAGACTTTATTTAGGTTGGTGTAATCGAATAGATATTCCACTTCCCATTCACTTTCTTGATGAGTTCATATTAGCAATTCAGTTCGGGTATTTCATTTCTCGTACTAAGTTTGTGTCCAAGAGCTTCCCAACCTCCTCCTCAATTGCTTCCAACACTCCAGTGAGTACTTCCTTCATTTTTGTTTCATAAGTCAGCTCAATGCAGAAGGAATCTAAAAGAAGTGAGTCGATTTGCACAACATTTTCTGATTCAATATTTGAGATGGGTGATGAAGGGTAATTTGGCATGACCTAGCAAGAAGGGGACACGTGGGCGCGATCTGATCAAGGGATGACAGCTCAGCATGGCGAACCTAGTTCGCAACATTTGGAGCTTGGGTATTCAGCCACCTCGGCCCAAAACCCACCTTGAGGTAGAGGCACCTCGACATCCAATCCAGTTCGAGACTAAAGAATCGAAATACCAGTTCGGAGCTAATGATCCGAATCGCTACGTAACCGACTACAGAGGCCTCTCCAACAGATCCCAAGTTTCTCGAGATCATGATGAGCTAACAAATCCTGATTTTTTCGAGATCACGATGAGAACTCGTCCCGGCTCCGCCAGAGTCGGAGGTGAAACGATAAACCTTATCTATGTACCGCTCCTTCAAAAGCGGAACAAACCTTATCTCCACACCCCAGAGATCCCAGAGTTCTTTTGTGAGACCCACGACTACTCCAGTATATAAAGACAGGAACCTCAAGGCAAAAGTATGCGTGATTACCCTACTCTCTAGCATTTAGGCTCTCAAGCATTCAGCTCGCATTTACAGCATACTTAATGACTTAAGCATCGGAGCGACCTCGTTAGCTACCCCGGGTTCTCTGATAGATTGTTTTGTAGACCGATCCAGCTCGCCGTCTACCTAGAGTCTGGATCGTCCTCCAACTAGGAGTAGTCAGATCGTGCACCATCAATTGGCGCCGTTTGTGGGAATTCGATCGAAAGGTCATTCCTACCTCTTTACAACTTCAACTCAACTTCAACTTCAATGGCATCCTCCAACCACACCGGGAAAAGCGTCGAGATGAACACCACCAGCGGGCAAGTCTAGCAGCCAACCTTTCCCCAAGCTCCTATGGTGTGCATCGGATAGTTCACCATTCCGCTCACAGTGTCTAGAGTCCCATTGCTAATTGCACCTCCGAGCACTGCACAGGTGAGCGCCCCACTTCCCCCAGTGGTCGGCGCAACTTTCTCTGAGCCCCCCGTGGTTCCTCCCGGAGTAGGGAGTTCCCAGTTCCACGACCTCGTTCAATGCATCCGGGCCATTTAGATCCAGATGCAGCAGGTCTAGTAGTACCAACATTATTACTTCTACTAGCAATACCAACACCAGTTCCCTCTATTGCAGCCAAACCAGCAGTTGGTCCCATCTCGGCACCTAGGGCCCCATCACGGTCAGAACCCGAATAGCCTTGTGATTAACTAGAACATCAACCGATCCCCCCATCGGGGCGAGGAGACCTCACAAGCACTGATTCCTCTCAGGAGTTAGGTCTAACCCCGAGGGAGGAGAGACGATCAACACACTTTACCGGCCTCACAAGGGAATCTCAGAAATAGGTCCGAGGATAGTCAACTGGATTCGCCCCGACATTCACAACAAGAGAATGATGGCTCACGAGCAGATAACTAGTTCGGGGTTCAAGGTGCGAACTCGAGATAGGACCTCTCCGTCCCCCGTGATAGTCAGTCCTAGAATCCCTCAAGAAACCAGGATCTACCTCGTGATAGGGCCGCAGTACTAGATCGAACTGAAGTCAGTAGCACCAATGCCGAGCCAGTGAAGAAACAACAACGGAGACGTCGCAAGACACGTTGCACCTCGATCAAGAACAACCCGCCAGCAAAGCCAAGCCAACGAAAAGAGCAAACCAAAGGGAAGGAAGAAGCGAGGTTGGTGGCTACAAAGACTGCTCCTCCACTACTTTGCAGGTCATCTCCTCTGTCTCCCGAGCTCTTGGTGGCCCTAATGCCAAAAGACTTCAAGATGCCCCCATTAGACAAGTACGACGGGTCCTTCGATCCTAACGACCATGTGGACTCTTTCCAGTCCCAACTGCACCTAGCTGGGGCTGATGAGTCTTGCATGTGTGTAGCCTTCTCTACTACCTTTAAAGGGGTAGATCGAACCTGGTACCGGAACCTCACGTCGGGCTTGATCAAAAGCTGGTCGCTGTTCACTAGGCATTTCATCACTAGCAAAAAGTGTTCGAAGTCCCAGGAAAGCCTTCTCAATGTGGTTCAGAGGGAAGGAGAATCGATCAAGAGCTATATTTAATGCTTCAACGACACTTGCTTGTAGATACCCGACCTCGACCCGGTAGTGAGATTCACTGCAGCCATGAAGGGAACTACCCACAAGGAGTTCAAATAGCATGTTGTAGCAAACAAACCGAAGGAACGAACTACCCACAAGGAGTTCAAAAGCAAGTCCCCGAGTAGGGGAAGAAACAACTCTAGAAGTCGGTCCCCCTCGCGATCACGTAAATCGGGTTGGCGCTCCAGGACCCCTCCTGTTGAGAGAACGAACTACACACCCCCGAATGCTAAAAGAGGAGAGATCCTAATGGCCATTAAGGATTCCTCATTTGTCAAATGGCCTCCAAGGTTAAGGGGAGACCCAGCAGCAAGAAACCCGAATGTTTATTGCCACTTTCATCGAGATTACGAGCATAGTACAGAGAACTGCAAGAACCTTCGCGATGAGATTGAGGAACTCATCCGACGCGGATACCTGAAGAATTTCATCTTACGCAAAGAAAGGAGACTGATAGATCGGAAAGCAAACCGAGAGGGAGATCAGAGGAATGCCCTAGAAGCCAGTAGGCAAAGCGAGCAACTGCCACGACAATTGCCAGAAGAGAGACCGATCTACAGGGTAATTAACATGATTACCGGCGACCCATCATCGCGGGGTGTACATCGGTCGCCGGGAGGACCTCGGTGCCCGAGCTAGAAAATGAAGAGGAAAACCCGCCAAAATGACTTCGGCTTGAAGGACCGATATACTTCACTGAGGACGATGCACGCGGGATCCAGTATCCCCACGACAATGCCCTGGTAGTAAAGTTGCGGATCAATGACTTCGAAGTAAAGCGGGTATTGGTAGACTTGGGCAGCTCAGCCGACATACTCTTTAAGGAGACGTTTGATAAATTACAGCTACAACAGAGTGACCTGAAACCGACAGACACCCCTTTAGTAGGGTTCAGCGGTGAGGAGGTCAGACCTCTTGGGCGAGTCATAGTACCTGTAGAAGCTGACACGTGGCCAAATATCGTGCGATTTGAGCACACCTTCTTGGTAATCGTGATTCCCTTCCCTTACAATGCCATAGTAGGTCGGCCCATCGCGCATGTTCTACGTACAGTTGTATCCCCTTACTATCTGGCAATGAAGTTCCCGACTGATTACGGGGTGGGAGTCGTGCGAGGTGACCAACTCAAAGGAAAGGAGAAGCTAGCAGAAGATGTCGAGCTTGAGCGACCTGCCGAGTACACCGACCAGCGAGCTACCCCGGTAGAGGAGACAGTCCAGATACCAGTCTCTGTTGACGAATCGGCCATGACTCTCCAGATCGGTGCCTCGATCAACGAACCACTCCGCTCCCAGCTAGTAATTTTCTTACTCGAAAACTTAGATATTTTTGCTTGGTTCGTGACAGAAATGCTCGGAATTGATTCAAAAGTTATAACTCACAAATTGAACACCGACCCTTTAGTCAGGCCAGTAAGGTAGAAGAAGCGTAACCTCACCCCGGAACGTTGGAGGGTAGTCGATGAAGAGGTTGGGAAGCTCCTAGTGGCAGACTTCATCAGAGAAGTCCATTACCCAAGCTGGGTGGCTAACCTAGTTCTGGTGAAAAAGGCCAATGACAAGTGGCGCATGCGTCGATTACACCGACCTGAATTGAGCCTGTCCGAAAGATTGCTTCCCGCTTCCCAAGATCGACCGCCTGGTGGACGTGATCTCAGGGCATGAGTTGCTGAGCTTCCTGGATGGATATTCCGGTTACAACCAGATTAGGATGAACCCTGCTGACGAAGAGAAGACCGCCTTCATTACCAAGCTCGGGTTATACTATTACAAGGTCATGCCCTTTGGATTAAAAAATGTCGGGGCAACCTTTCAGCACCTTGTGAATAAGATTTTTGAGCCCTTAATCGGCAATAAAATGGTGTTATGTTGATGACATGGTCGTGAAGACCCAGATTTTGAATTTATTATTGAATGATTTAAAAAGTGTTTTCCAAATTTTGCAAAAATATAACATGAAATTAAATCCAAACAAGTGTGTCTTCGGAGTCACCTCGGGAGAATTCCTAGGCTATATAGTCAATCGACGTGGCATCGAGGCCAACCTGGATAAAATAAAGGCCATCCTAGATATGAGACCACCTCGCAAAATAAAAGAGGTTCAGAAGCTGACTGGCCGGATAGCCGCCCTGAGCCACTTCATGTCCAAGTTGGCAGATCGCTGCCTACCCTTTTTTAAAGCGATAAAAAAGAGTAAGGAATTCGAATGGACTGAAGAGTGTCAGCTCTCCTTCGATGAACTGAAAAGATACTTAGGTACCGCCCCAGTTTTAACTCGACCCGAGGAAGGGGACGTATTAAAGCTATACCTCTCTGCGAGCAACAAGGTGGTTAGCTTGGTACTGATCAAAGAAGCAGATCGGGTCCAATGACCCATCCACTATGTTAGTGAAATTTTGCAGGACGTAGAAACCAGGTACCCGGAGATCGAGAAATTAGCATACGCGCTAATCATAGCAGCTTGCAATTTTCACCCGTACTTCCAGGCCCACACTATCGTCGTACTCACCAACAAACCTCTAAGGCAGATTCTGCTCAAACCCGAGGTGTCTGGCAGATTGACGAAGTGGTCTATCGAACTGAGCGAGTACGATATCCGGTATGAGCCTCGGACGACAATGAAAGCCCAAGCCTTAACCGATTTTGTAGCAGAATGCACGTTCAGTACTGCGACCCCCAAGCCGGCCGGGCTCGAACATACGACGGGAGCTTCAACCAGTGCGCCGCCAGTCCCGGTCAGAGCAGGACCGACCTGGGATGAGGAGCCCTGGATCCTCCACGTCAATGGCTCATTCAACCAACAGGGAAGCGGTGCAAGACTGATTCTGTACAGACCAAGCGAAGTGAAGTTGGAATACACACTTCGGTTCGGATTCGCGGCATCAAACAACGAAGTAGAATATGAAGCATTGGTCACCAGGCTAACCCTAGCAAGGGAAATGAAGGCAAAACACCTCATCATATGTAGCGACTCACAACTAGTGGTCAACCAAGTTACTGGTGAGTACGAAACCTGTGACTCCACTTTGGCGGCTTATTTGGCCAAAGTTAGAGAGATCCTGCGCGACTGATATCCTACTTCATTAAACAAATCCCGAGGTCCGAGAACGCTGAGGCCGACGCCTTGTCTCGACTAGCCAGTACGAGCAATAACACCATGCGGACTGTGTACATAGAGGATTTACCTCGGCCTAGCATTCTTAGGGGGGTAGAAGAGGTCACTCCCGTATCGCAAGCGGAACCGAGCTGTATCGACCCACTCGTAAGTTATCTGTTTCACGGGACCCTACCTGTAGAACGCAATGCGGCCTGAAGGGTAGAGTGCCAGCCAGCTAAGTACGTCCTTATAGACGGACAACTATATAGAAGATCTTTCACGCTCCCCTACCTGCGTTGCTTGCGACCCTCAGAAGCCGAGCATGTACTCTGCGACACATATGAAGGCTTGTGCGGCAAACACTTGGGGGGCAGAGGTCTTGTACAGAAAGCGTTACGGCAAGGCTATTATTGGCCCATGATGAAGGCAGATGCACTCGAGCTCGTCAAGAAGTGTGACAGGTGTCAGTGGCACGCCAACATTCACCATCGACCTGCTGCTGAGCTGAAATACCTCACTACCCCATGGCCCTTCGTGCAGTGGGGAATCGACATCCTTGGCCCTTTCCCGTCAGCAATAGGACAGGGGAGGATCCTGATCATAGTAGTAGACTACTTTACGAAGTGGGTGGAAGCCGAACCTTTGGTAACGATCACAGTCCGCAACATACAAAATTTCTTCTATAAAAACATAGTATGTCATTTCGGGCTGCCTCAGGTGTTGATATCCGACAATGGAAAGCAGTTCAAGGATATCAAGTTTCAAAACTGGTGTGCCGAAATGGGAATTCAACAAAATTTCACCTTGGTGGTACACCCCTAGGCGAACGGGCAAGCAAAAGTGACTAATAGGGCGATACTTTGTGGATTAAAGGCTCGCTTAGTCAGAGCCAAGGGATTGTGGGCGGACGAACTTCCCGGTGTCCTTTGGGCCTACTGAACCACTATCAAAACTGCAACAGGAGAAACCCCCTTCAACCTTATGTATGACACAGAGGCGGTGATCCCAGCAGAAATTGAGGTACCCACGTTACGACTGGGGGCCTACGAGGAGGAGGCGAATGATGACGACCTCCGTACCAACCTAGACATGGTAGAAGAGGTACAAGGCCTGGCTTACATCCGAACCGTAGCTTACCAACAAAGAGTAGCTCGGTACTATAACGCCTGGGCCAGAAAATGACACTTCCGCATCGGCGACCTAGTTCTTCGGAAGGTTATGGTACCTGAAACCGATGTTGGTAAGATCGGACCGAATTGGGAAGGACCGTACCAAGTAAGACGGGTGTTCGGGGAAGGCATATATGAGCTCGAGACTTTGGAAGGAAACAGTTACCTTGAGCATGGAATATCGATAACCTGAGAAGGTACTACTTGTGACCACCGAACTGGTCAAAAAGGATGACCGAACTGGAGAGAGGACTGTGAGTCACTCCCAGAAGCCTAAGGGCCATGGTGCCGAGTTGACATAAGACCTCGACACTGTGATAAGTCCTAGTCGCCTCTTCAACACAGGAAGACAAGTCCTAGTCTTCTCTTCGGCACAGGCAGACAAGTCCTAGTCGCCTCTTCGACATAGGTAGACCAGTTTTCACGCCAGAGGCATAGACAACTCGGGTATAAACCCTACGGTGTCTAATTTACCTCGGCGTACTGCAATAGGTTAATCCCATTTGAGGTCAGGCCCGTTGGCTCGACACTAAGGGATAACCAACACCTAAGTGAGTAGCCCGTGTGCAGACAAGTCGGGTATATACCCTACAGTGTCCGCCCACCTAGGCATACAACGATACGAAGTTATTCCTACTTGGAATCTAGCTCGTTAGCTCGACAATTCGGGGTAACCTACACAGAAAAAAGTTCACTCCTATTTGGTTTAGTTTTCCAGTTCGGGAGTTATCTACACTTAGAAAAAATTTTGCACACAAAGATTGCAAAAACACTTGTATTTCATTAATATGGAATTTTGAGTACAAAAAAAAAATTACATTGGACCGAGCTCGAAGGCTTAGAGTATTGAGTATTAAAGAAGGGGGCCCAAGAAAAGAGGCATTTAATCAGTTCGGGGTTCCTCATCCTTACTGGAGGCTTCAACAGGAGGATCTGTCTCCATGCGGTTCTCGCCAACACCGGTCTCCTCATCCTCATCGAGCAGGTCGTCGTCACTTTCTGCTTCGGAGTCTGGATCTTGGGCAGCTTCTACCTCCATCTCCTCTGTGATCTTTGATGTGGTTATGGCACTAAGGTCGAGCTGGGGAAATTCACGTCGGGTCAACCACCTGCTGAGTTTGAATCCTTTATGATAACCCGTTGTCCCTGCCTCGACTATCCTTTCTCGAAGCTCCGTTGAGGACTTGTACTCCTCGACAGCCTTAGCCTTGGCCTCCTCCATCGCCTGAAGAAGTAGCTCGGTCCGTTCCTTCATGTGGGCCTCAAGGTTCTCCACCTCCCTCTTCAGTTCCACCTCTCGCTCCTCGAGGTTCTCCATCTCCCTCTTCAATGCTGCCTCACGCTCCTCGAGAAAGTTCAGTTCGGCGTCGTTCTTCAGCTGGTTATTTTCGTTGCGAGCTAAGTTCAGTTCGATGTGGGCTTTTCGAGAAGACTCCTCGGCTTTAAGAGCCCGCTTCAGATTCACCTCAGACTGATAAGCCAAGGCGTGGATGGAGGAGTTCACCTACCAAGAGATGGAAACAAGCATCAGTATACAAAAAATCCAAGTACAAGATTGAAGAGATGCGACTCAAGAACCTACCACCATACAGTGAGTAGCCGCTTGAGCCCCGATCTGAGCAACTGGCAGTTTGGCCCAACAAGCAACCTCCTCAGTGAATACCGCATCTTTACTCTTGATAAGGCCGAACTTTGGAGTCAAAATACTTTGAACTGCGTCATCGCTGCCCGAAGAAGTGGCGGACGTAGGGACGGGCTCCGAAGGTGTAGCCTCCTCGAGCTTGCGGGGTGGGGAGGGCTTGCCCAAGTCCTCGACCAGATCTATCACGGGAGGCTGATCAGCGGTTGACGGGTACTCGGGCTCAGGAACGGCCGGTGGTGGGTGCTCAACACGAGCCTTTTTGGAAGTTCTCTTTTTCTTCTTCCCCCTCTTCATGCTCACGAAGAGCTCGTTGGCGGGGATGTCATCCATGACAGCTGTGACAAAAAATGAACTGTCAGATACAGTATCGAAGTAAAACTATAGAAAAAGCACAACAAACAACGACCTACCAGGAGGACTTAGACCGGCCTGCACGAGCTTCTTCTCGGCCACGAAGTCTTCGAACTTCAGGCTGAGCTCCGCCCAAGATCGGAGCGCCTCCCTTGTCTTCAGGTCCAATCTAATGCCGAAGTCTTGCATGGCTGCCCTCCAATGAGTCGGGAAAGACCACCCTTCGGTGTTGCGGACCACGAAATATTGCTTCTTCCAAGCCGGGCCTTGTTAGGGAGCTCGTGCAAAAGTTTGAAACTAGGGCGAGGTGACAGATAGTATGTTCGCCTGTGCTCGGGGAGAACACAAGAAAAATTCTTTTTAATGGAAAGAATAGAAGAAAAGACATTGAGGTCAAGGGGAAGGTTGTAATCGTGGAAAGTAAAATGGTCTCTACGATGTTGCGGATAGAGTTCGGGTGTAACTGATCTATGGTAATGTTGAAAAATTTTACGATTTCGACTATGATAGGGTGATGTGGAAGGCGAAGACCAACTGCGAGCTGCTCCTCGAGGATCACCATCTCGTTGTGATCGTGATCCCAAGGGAAGTTGCCTAAGGGGATGCTATACACAAAGTCGTTGGGAAGTTGTTTGGCAGCTGACCTCGGTGTGAGGTGGAAGCCAGGTTACTTGAAGCCTCTCACTCCCGTTGAGGTGAGTTCACCTCTGGGGAGCCGCGGACCGCATCCTGACCCAAAGTAACCACCTCGGTAGGATGAGGATCCACAGCCCGAGCCGATGTACCCACTTCGGCTCCAGCGGACTCATTGCTCCCGTCTAAGAGAGACTATCAAAGCTAAAGCTAGACATACTAAAAAGACACAGAATCAAAAAGAAAAGGCAAAGGAGGACTCACCAAAAGGAAGACCGAAGAAAGGAAGGCGACCTTGGAAGGACACCAAAATGAAAGACTTGAACGCAACCTCAAAGGTTGTGGATTTGCGGACTTGTGGCGAGGAAAATGAACCCCTCGGCCCCTATTTATAGCTAGTATATTCGGGGATCAACGGTCGAGATCAACGTGATTCGACATCTCCTAGGGAAATCGGTTGGACGACCCCTGAGGTTGAAATCGATTTAAAGCGTGTTTTGACGTCCACGGAGTTTATAAAATGGCGTGACGTCCGGACGTGACTCAGACGCGACCTGGTTATTCTTGAGTTGAGCTGGGCGATCGAACAGGTCCGACCAACGATTCGCCCATCAAGTCGCCTAGATCTCGTACCAAATCCACCTGGAGTCGTCGTGAACTCCCCGCACCGGGTTGACACCCCTGGCTCGAGGAGTAGGGGGCAATTGATGAAGGGTAATTTGGCACGACCTAGCAAGAAGGGGACACGTGGACGCGATCTGATCAAGGGATGACAACTCAGCATGGCGAGCCTAGTTCGCAACATTTGGAGCTCGGGTATTCATCCACCTCGGCCCAAAACCCACCTCGGGGTAGAGGCACCTTGGCATCCAATCCAGTTCGAGACTAAAGAATCGAAGTACCAGCTCGGAGCTAATGACTTGAATCGCTACGTAACCGACTCTAGAGGCCACTCCAACAGATCCCATGTTTCTCGAGATCACGATGAGCTAACAAATCTCGATTTTTCCGAGATCACGATGAGAACTCGCCCTGGCTCCGCCAGAGTCGGAGGTGAAACGATAAACCTTATCTACGTACCGCTCCTTCAAAAGCGGAACGAACCTTATCTCCACACCCCGGAGATCCCGGAGCTCTTTCGTGAGACCCACGACTACTCCAGTATATAAAGACAGAAACCTCAATGCAAAGGTACACGTGATTACCCTACTCTTAGCAATCAGGCTCTCAAGCATTCAGCTCGCATTTACAGCATACTTACTGACTCAAGCATCGGAAAAAACCTCATTGGGTTAGCTACCCTGGGTTCTTTGATAGATTGTTTTGTAGACCGATCCATCTCACTGTCTACTTTGAGTCCGGATTGTCCTCCATCTAGGAGTAGTCAGATCATGCACCATCAATGGGTATTGAAACAACTTGCTCCACATGCCAGCCCCGATCTCCAGTTGTGTATATGGTGATGGCTTTTACAACAAGAAACTGTCCCATTATCATAGCCCATCTTGGCGCGGTCCCTATTGTTACTAGTAGGCTTATCTTCCCTTCAAGTCGGACGACATCTCCATTAAATCCGACCAGTGGTACTTTGGTTGGGATGGGCTGCTTCTTATCAAATTTCATTTGAGAAAAAAACTTTATAAAACATGATTCCAACTAAGCTACCAGTGTCAATAAGATCCTTCTTACCTTGTAGTTTGCGATCATCATTTTTACCACTAGTGCATCATTGTGAAGAAGTTAGACATCCTTCAAATCTTCTTCAAAGAAAGTGATTGCTTCTTCAGTTCTTGCTCGCTTCGGAGGTTGGGTGCTAAAGCTAGTTTATAGATCTCTAAGAGAGGCCCTCCTGGCCTTGTGGCTACATCCCTCAATAACTGATACTCCTACAATCACGGCTATCACCCCGGTAGTACCTTCCTTGTTCTTGTCCTTGTGCTGCTCGGCAGGTCGATTCTCTTTGACAAACTACTTCGGTAGCCACGTTGGATGGATTATTCTATCTCATTCTCCATTTCTCTACATTGTTCTATGACATGGCCAATGCTCTTGTGAAATTTACAGTATCGATCTTGCTTTCTCTTTGTTGGGTTACCCTTCATGTGAGGCGGCTACTTAATGTGATTTTGATTCTTTATCTGCATTAGGATCTCGCTTCGGGTCATGTTGAGGGGGATGTAGCTCGGGTACCTCCAAGGTAGTGAACTACTGGATCATAACTTTCTATTTTTGCTTTTCTTACCATTACCTCTGTGTCTTTCATCATCTCAATCCTTTTTTCTTCTTCTCCCTGTGCTCTTTCATTTAAATGGCCTCTTCGACATTTATATAATTTTCGACTCGACTCAGGAACTTTGTCAAGACGAAGTGGGGGTCCCTAAATCCGTAGGATGCTGCGGCAACTACTACTACGATGTCTAAATTTTAGACTTCTAAGACCTATGAGTTGAACCTCTAAATTTATTCCCGAAGGGTCTCGTCTGGTTTCTGATTGATGTGAATTAAACTAGTTGTAGTCTTTCGGCACTTGTGGCTGGTTGCAAAATGAGCAATAAAAAAGGCCAGTAAGCTGCTCCCAACTCATACTAGACCGAGGCAGGAGCCCGGATTACCACAACCTTGCTTCTTTTTGGAGAATCATTAGGAAAGCCAAACACATGTTTGTCTCAAAGCAATATGAAGGAGCATGAATGCCTAAAAGCTCTCTGTGTGGTTTACTGGGTCGTCAGTTCCATCATATATCTCAAAATTCGGAATTTTGAAGCCCTAATTTCTAGGTTCGAATAGGATTTGAAGTGAAAGTGGTGATGCCCTTGTTACCTTTAGGATACACAAGACCAACGGTCGACATACCTTGGCATCTCCCATGATGGTGTTAAGCCTCTCACTCCTATGCTCAGTCCTCCTCTCCACTAACACTTGTCGAGGTCGCTTCCTCGTCTTCTGATGGCTGGCTAGGTTCTAGGGTGGCTCCTTCTGTCAATGAAACAATGTTATGATGGTGGAGTCCAATCTACCGATGGGACCCAATTTGCTACAAGTGGAGCTAAATGTTGTCTTGATCCCTCGGGGGTTGGTAGTTGTGCTGGCTGTTGAGAGATTTCTGGTCGATTCAATTCCTTAAGACGAGGGTTCACTACTACTTCTCGTGCAGCATCCCGTTCTTCATGAGCCTACAATCTAATTCACATATCTCGCATCATTTGTGCAGGGGGTTCTACGAGTTGATGATGGGATTGTCTTTTGGAGGAGGAACACCCACTGGAATGGTTAGATGGTCTAGAGTGTCTATGGGTTGACACGGTGACAATGATGATTGGGGAGTGGCCTTTGTATTCAAGGATATCCCAAAGATGGCACCAATTTGATGACAATCAAAGTCACCAAATGAATAATATAGAATTTACAGTGCTCGGATGGGTGCTCGATGCAAAAGTAAGGTAAGGACCTGCAAGGAAGAGTAAGTCAGAGGGCCCAGGTGAAATAAGGGCGGTAAATGCAACATACCTAGGTCATGACACTCGTGTTGATGATAAGTGAGACACCTGGTGATTCAGTGGGACACGTTTTGGTGACTTTTGTGTTCCATTCAGTTATACGTGAACAAAGCCCGAGGCCCACCTTCTGATAGAGTGGGCAAATGGGATGACAACATTGCCAAGTGGTTGTCTTGACGTACACAAGGTTTAATTCGAGTGTGTTTCTTCCGATGCCAGCTCGGCTCGGTGAAGTGTACTTCTTTATTCACGTAGCTTAGCTCAAATGTTGAGCTGTGCTTTGTTAGGCATCATTGAAGGGTGTGATCATTACAGTCTGGCCCAAAAATTTTAGGCTTGGGCCTGGGTTTTGTGTTTAAGCCCAATTCAGACCCGGGTCCACATCAAACCCGCAAATTTTAGGGCTAGGTTTGGGCTTAAACCTTCAAGTTTGGCCCAGACCTGGGCCGGACTATATATATTTAAACTTACACATTTTGTGTATAATGTATACATGTTATTTTACATTATATTATATATTTTATATAAATATTATAACATGACAAGTATAATTATTTATATTATATGTAATATTTTATATTATTTAATATATAAAATAAGTTTATATACATGTTATGTCATCTAATATAAAATATTATAGATATGTAATGTTTTATATATAAAAGATATTGGCTCAAAATCAGGCCCGACCCGGCCTGGGCCTGTGTAGACTTGGGCTAGGGCTTATGTTTCAGGCTCGGAACCTCGGACTGGGCTGGGCCCGGGCCTAAACTATAACCCTTATCATAAGTGCAAAGCCTAGCCCGGCCCATGATCACCTCTAAGTCTGCATCTCCTACACATTCGTCTCTGTAGATCTTCCTGTACATCAAATCAGAGGGTGCTCATGCGTGAATTTCACATGTGCAAGTGGGATTAACAGACGTTTAAAATGTCCTCCACTCCTATCCCGTTTTTAATATATTGAAATTTATACTAAATTTTAAAACAGATAAAAAACAGGGGTTAATGGGTTTATTCTTCCTCTTTGCCAAATAAAAAAAGGGTTTGCTCTCCGAGGAGCTGAATATTAATAAACAGAAAACAACAAATAAGATTTCTGACTTCTAGAATTCCTTTACCAACTGAATATTAATAAACAGAAAACAACAAATAATAAACAGAAAACAACAAATAAGAAAATTCATACAACAATTTCTCAGGTCCAATTCTGGCTTCCATAGCAAATTTGCCCAAACTAGAACTTCTGGGCCTTGGAGGTAATAAATTGACAAGAAGCATTCCCGACTCACTTTGGATATCACAAAATCGCTTCCTTCATTTCGGCCTTTCACAGAACCAGCTTTCTGGTAAGATTCCCAAATCGCTAAGCCATTTCAATGCAGAAGCAATCTATCTTACTAAGAACAAGTTTACAGGAGATGTATCGGCGTTGCTCAAAACAAACAGAACATTGTTGCGACTAAGGTGAAGTTTCCCAAGAGCTTAGAATATTTGGACTTATCCCATAACAGAACCAGAGGGAGAGTAAAACCAGAGCTTTTCCGGTTGATTCTTTCTATCTTATTCATTGAGAATTCAAAAGTATACATGGTTATATACATGGTTATACCCATCAAATCTCCTAAGCTTATGGCAACTAGGACTCCTAAGTTTATAGGGACTCAAACATATCTTTCCTATTTGAACTATACATGATAAGTAAAGGATAAGAAGATATTATACAAAGAAGATATACACTGAACGGAGTCCTAATTCAGCGCATAATCCTAACACCCCCCTCAAGTTGGAGCATGCAGATTGTGAATGCTCAACTTGCAAAGAAAGTACTCAAATTCTCTGCGACCCAGTGCCTTTGTAAAAATGTCAACCAACTGAACGGTAGTCGACACATAAGTAGGACGAATGCAACCATTTTGAATCTCATCACGCACAAAATGGCAATCAACTTCAATATGTTTCGTACGCTCATGAAACACTAGGTTTGCTGCAATATGCAAGGCTGCCTGATTATCACAATATAATCGCATTGGGTTTGAATGCGTAACGCCAAGAGCCAATAACAATCCTTTCAGCCATTTTAATTCACACGTGGCAGTGGCCATAGAACGATACTCTGCTTCCGCTGAAGAATGAGCCACAGTGTGTTGTTTCCTAGTTTTCTAGGAAATAGGCGATTTCCCAAGCAGAATAAACCATCCAGACAGAGAACGTCGGGACAAAGGACAGCTCGCCTAGTCTGAATCATACCATGCATATAACTGTAAGTCACAGTCTGAACGCAAGAGAATTCCTTGACCAGGATTTCCTTTCAAGTAGCGCACCACCCGCAATGCARCCTCCCAATGTCTTTCTTGCGGTTGCTGCATAAATTGTGACAGAACATGCACACAATAAGACAACTCTGGACGAGTTGCTGAGAGATAAATAAGCCTACCCACCAAGCGCCTGTATCGCTCAGGATCAGATAAGAGAGGCCCATCTGTCAAGGCGAGATTGTGATTCTGCTCCAGAGGAAAAGGAGCAGGTTTTGCACCAAGTAATCCAACTTCAGAGATAATATCCAAAGCATACTTWCGTTGAGACAGAAAAATTCCTATTGAGTTTCGGGCAACTTCAATGGTCGCAAGTCTTTCATATGAAAACAGTCACTCAAATATTTCTTGAAGACTTGAATTGCCATACGATCATTACCTGACACGATAATGTCGTCCACATACACGAGGACAAGCACATGCACCCTGTCTCTACGAAAGGTGAAGAGGGAGTAATCTGAACATGATTGCTGAAATCCATATGTCTTCAAGGCTGCGGCTAATTTAGCAAACCAACATCTCGGCGCTTGTTTCAGGCCATACAGAGATTTTCGCAACCGACACACCATACCTGGTTTATCTGACTGAAACCAGGAGGCATTCGCATGTAGACTTCCTTATGAAGGTCACTATGCAAGAATGCGTTATGTACGTCCATTTGATGAAGCTCTCAATTTCTAGCTGCTGCAACTGCAAGGAAGGTACGAACAGTAACCATTTTTGCAACTGGAGCAAAAGTTTCATTATAATCAATTCCCTCAATCTGCTTGTTCCCAAAAATCATGAGACGGGCTTTATATCTTTCCACTATCCCATCAGCATTATACTTGATTCAATACACCCATTTGCATCCTATGGCTCGTTTTCCTGATGGCAAAGGCTCCACAGTCCATGTCTGATTATTTTTAAGTGTCTGTATTTATTTCTGCATTGCATCCCTCCATTTTTTATCCTTTACGGCCTCAGCAAAAGAAGTAGGTTCAACTTCTGCAGTAATAGCTGCCAAGAAAGCACGATGTCGAGAAGAAAAATTGTTACAGTTCACATAGTTATCTATGGGATAAGGACTACCTACAGAATGTGATTAGCCGAGTGAGCTTGCAAAGAGACGCAGAGAGGGACTCAATCGTTGTGTGGTGTGAAGCACATAATCTCTTAACCTTGTGGACTGCTGTTTCTGTCGATGCCCACGCCCCAAATGAAATTCAGAGTGCAGCTGCTGCTCAATATCGCCACCCCCTTATGTCAGGACTGTGTTTGCTTGCATTTTCTGTGGTGGCATCACAAGAATGCATGGGTTCACCAGCATTTGCATTTGGGTCTACGCGGGTTCCTTCTTCTACACGGATTCCTTTTTCAGCGAGTTCACTTCGCTGGTCAATCTCCATCTCGCCATTTGCTTGTCCAGGTAAATAAGTGGATGGCACCTCATCTGTCCCACCTATTCCACAATTAAATTGGCCTTGTGCTTTGTTTGGATATGCATCCTCCTTGCGTGCATACGGGAATTCATGCTCTAAAAAAAGTGACATCTCTTGATGCAAAGAACATGTCGGACTCTAAATCATACAAGCTCCATCCTTTATTTCCAAAATGATACCCAACAAAGACACTGTCTGCTTCGACTGACAAATTTATCCCCTCCATGTCCATGATTGTGCGCATATGCTAAGCAACCAAAAACTCGCACATTTTCATAAGAAGGAGGTCGTCCAAATAACACTTCATAGGGAGTCTTTCCCTTCAACAGAATGGACGGTGTCCAATTAATCAAATAACATGCAGTCAAGACACATTCCCCCCAAAAATCAATAGGCAGGTTAGCTTGAAAGCGCAAGGCTCGGGCAACATTGAGTATGTGGCGGTGCTTGCGTACAACCCTCCCATTTTGTTGAGAGGTCCCGACACAAGTGGTTTGGTGAATAATACGATGTTCAGCAAAATAACTAGCCAAGCAGACAAACTCAATCCCATTATTAGTACGAATCACCTTTACAGGTTTGTTAAATTGCCTTTGAACCATAACAAAAGAATTTTGAAGAACTCATCCCACTTCCGTCTTATCAACCAGAAGATAAATCCAAACGCCTCTAGAAAAGTTGTCTATTATGGTCACGAAATAATGAGCACCACAAGAAGTTGCGGTTCTATAAGGACCCCACAAATCACAATGAATTAACTCAAAAATATCCGATGCTTTATTATTACTAGAAACAAACTTTTCTCGACATTGTTTAGCTCGGAAGCATACATCACAACCCTTAATATTGTCATCATTATTATTCTTAGTACTAATAAAAGGCAACAACTTAACAATTCTATAAGAAGGATGCCCTAACCTTTGATGCCAAATATCACATGTCCTGCTCTCTGTAGTCTTCATTGCTCTTGCTGATGCAATGCTCCAGAAATAATAGAGTCCCTCTCGCTACTCACCCGCTCCAATCAACATCCTTGTAGTGCGGTCCTGTATCACACAGGATTTATTAGTGAACTGGAAAATACAATTCGATTCCTCAATCAATTGCGATATAGAAAGTAAATTGCAATTCAAAGTAGGCACATATAAAACACTAGTCAGTTTCAGATGATCGTCTAATGCAACTGTGCCTTCTTTCTCTACTATTGTCGCTTTCTCATCTGGTAGCCCGATAGAGCATGGAATGACATTCTTTATGTCTCTCATCGACGCGAGGCTTCCTGTCATATGATGAGAGGCCCTTATGTCTATTATCCACTCTGACAAATTTTGTTTACCACTTAGTCGTTGACTCCCCTCTTTCTGTGTGTTCAAAAGGTTGAGTAGCATGTTCCACTGCTCACTACTCAGTCCATTTAACCCAGTCTTGGCTGCATCAATTGATTCTCCTTGAGACGCATTGCCTTGCGCGAAGACTTTGGCTGTATTGGCCTTGACTTGGCCGCTACGACCTTTTTCTCTGATTTTAGCCATGCCGACTATTGTGTCTGCAAGCCCGCAATCGGTGGCAGAATCGCCACAAAAGACAATGGACTGATCTCTGGATCTCCCTGCCGCAGAACATTGACTCGCCGGAGAAGAAATCAGAACGTTCTAATCGAGAATGAACCCCCGAGTTCTCTGTTACTCGCACAAGAAGAACCGTTCAGTTTCGCCCGAACGAAATTTCTGTAGAAGGAGAAGAGGACCATAGAACTCTGCGAAAAACGGAGTGCCAAACTAAATCTGGAGTGCAAAGTTTGTCTTTTGCCGGCGCTGAACAACATCGTTGCCGCCACTGATCTCCAGAGGTCTTGGAACACAGACCTCTCGCTTCTGTTGGCACCTCCGGTGAAGGGCAAGATGTTCAAGGGACTGTCTGTCTGCTATGTAGTGGTGATCGTTACCTTCTCCAGCGTCGGGATCGTCACCTTCTTCAGCGTCGGCATCTCCAACTATTAGGCGTTTGGCAATCAAGCAGAGGGAACCGTTCTCAGCAACTTCTTGGACAACGGCAAGCCTTTGGTGCCCAAGTGGTTCCTTCTGATGACCAATATTTTCACTCTCCTGCAACTTTCAGCCGTTGTTGTGGTGAGAATCGAATAAGAACCAAGACTGAGAGCAAGCACAATTGACTCGATCAACTAGCAATCATCATGGCTCTGATACCATGTAAAACTAGAGCTTTTCCGGTTGATTCTCTCTATCTTATTCATTGAAAATTCAAAAATATACATGATTATACCCATCGAATCTCCTAAGCTTATGGCAATTAGAACTCCTAAGTTTATAGGGACTCAAACATATCTTTCCTATCTGAACTATACATGATAAGGAAAGGATATGAAGATATTATACAAAGAAGATATACACTGAACGGAGTCCTAATTCAGCGCATAAACCTAACAGGGAGTATCTCCAAGGAGGTCATGGGATTGAATTTTGGACTTATTCCATTCAGCGGGAAGGTGTAGAATTCAGTGCCGACTCTTTTTTCCATTACCACTGTCTGTATGGTTAACCACTCCCCAAGTGTTAGTAGCTTAGTCGACTCACTGTAGATGACGACCGTAATGAACTCCGTTCGTTGAGAGCAAATCCTTTTTTTATTTGACTAAGAGGAAGAAAAAACCCTTAACCCCTATTTTTATTTATTTTAAAATTTAGTATAAATTTTAATATATTAAAAACGAGATAGAAGGAGTGGAGGACATTTGAAACATATGTTAATCCCACTAGCATATTTGAGATTCGCGCACGAGAGAGTGTTGACATGGTACCTTCTGATCATTTGATGTAGAAGAAGATATGCGGGACGAATGTACAGGAGATCCGGACTCCATGCTACTGGGTGTGTCCAAGGTACTTCTAAATTTTCCAAGGTAGGCAGTGTCACGATCTCATTGGCGGTCAGTTCTACCTTCATCACCAGCCATTTTCAGATGTGTAGCAGTTGTGGGCCATCCTTTACATTATCCTATATCACTCAACACTAAATTCCTTATTTCCATTGGTCATGAGCCCAGTCCCGGGGTTTTCCATTCTCCCTTTGCCATCGACTACCAGCATTGCTACTCCGATTGGACGTTAGTTCATTCTTCTTAAACCCAACTCAAATTGAAGACCGGAAAATCTTAGTTAGTCCTTATTCCAACCTTTGTGCCACCATTATATCAGGAGGAAAAAAGATTTTTCGGATCCAAATGATTTAATTACCCGTTAGGGAAAAGTGTAAATGTTGGTTTAGTGCATATATGTACTTTGCTTCAATTTTGCTAGTATTTGATAAGAATACTTTTATGTATTAAATTTTTTATAAATTCTAAGACATATTTGCACCCAAAATAAGAGCAAAATTTTGCACTCCAAGTTTATCAATGTAAAAAAAAAAGATTCCAATCAAAGAATTCATGTTTTCACACATTATAATTAAAAATATTAAATAAAGAATAAATTTGTCATTGAAAAACTAAAGCAACTTTGAATTTGTATGAACGTGAATGCACTCTACACATTTGTATGCAATCTTAGCAAACGAAGAAAGTCGTAGTCCCATTTTTAAGATGATGTGGCAAACTTTTATTAGAGGCATGTAAAATGGTGGAGCAAAGGATTTATATGATGGGTTTTATACTAATTAATATATTTTAGACGTGCAGTGTTTCTAACTAGATAAGTATATAATATGTTGTGTACATTTGAGTGATGGAGATGATAATGGGCTTTCCTTTAATTTCATCCATGTCATCGTGAAAATTAATGTCTTGGATAGATCGGTCCTTTGAACTTGAGAGGATTTAATTTTTCGTTAGGCTACAATTGTTTGGGGTGGAAAATCGAACCGGGGTAAACTTTACACCCTGTTCGATTTTACTAGCGTTTAGTAAATATGTTATGTTTCAATATTTTGATTTAAATTTACATCGATAATTGATATAATAAATACATCGATATTATATTGCTCGTTCACTCTTTCTCTCTCTCTTTTCCTTTTCTCTTCTTCTTCTTCTTCTTCTCCTCCTTCTCTCTCGCTCGCTCAATCACTCTCTCTCTCTTCTTCTTCCTCCCTTTTTTTTTCTCTTTTCGTCTGATGAGGGCGGATTTGGCCCTCCAATGATATTGTGACACATGGCACATCGTAACAACTAGGTGACACCCGGAACCACTTTGGCAACAACTTGCCTTAGCCAAGTTGATGGCGTCCCACCTGGCGGCCCAGACGCGGCCTAGTGGCCTGGCCCTAGCGCGACCTGGCGGCTTGGCCCAGGCGCAACCTGGCCTTGGCGTGAGATGGCAGCCTAGCACAGGCACGACCTGGCTGCCTGACACAGGCATTGACCTGGCGGCTTGGCCCAGGCGCGACCTGGCAGCCTGGCCCAGGCGTGACCTGGCAACCTGGCACAGGCACGACCTGGCGGCCTGGCCCAGGCGCGACCTGGCACAAGTGCTGGCCTAGCGACCTGCGAGACGTGCTCACCGACAAATTCCGCATGCATATCCTAACACTCCCACGATCCTTGGAAGTTGGCCCACGTGCCGAACGATCTGGAGGGTGGTCAACGTGCATGGCAGTTACCTCTACGAATCTCGAACCACTTAGACGACCTTGCAGAAATCTCGGATATGGTGCGTGAAGCCCACGCCATACAATGCATATATAAAGGCACCAACCCCAATGGCAAGGGGGGAGCAAGCAAGCAAGTAAGCAAGTTCTAGCTCTCAAACTTTGTGATTTTTAGCTCGTAGTCTACTATGAGAGTACTGACTTAAGCATCGGAGCGACCTCGCTGGGTTAGCCACCCCGGGTCCTCTGACATTTGGTTACTTGCAGGTCTCTAAAGAGCAACAAAGTTCATCAATTTAGCTCGCCACCTAGCAGCTCGGAACCTTGTCAGCCCAGCACCTTACAGGCAGCTCGGAACCTCACAGGCAGCTTGCCACCTAGTCAGCTCGGCACTTTGGCCTAAGTCATCGGCCATTTGGAAGCAGACCAGATGACGAAGTACTTAGCCAAAAAATTGATACTTTACCAAAAATTGATTCTTCAATTGGCGCCGTCTGTGGGAAACGCTACAAAAAGCTAAGTTCTCATCCTCCGAAAGGCTAAGTCCTCTTCCTCCAGAAATCTAAGTTCTCACCTTTTAGAAACTAAAAGCTCTCACTTTCTAGTTTCCATTTTTTAAGAACTCAAAGACTATGCAGGAAGTTGATGGCCAATAGACTAAGCAACTCTACCAAAGCCTCAATAGTCCTCTTCGCGAGGTACCATCTACAAAAATGAGCTCTTCATGGCTTCCGCGGGAGTAAGTGGCCAACAGACTGCATGGACGCCCCTTCCGGTCGAGCCTTCCAAGGCTTCTGTGCGAACTGGTGACCTAAAGTCAGTAGTGTTGCCCCCGTAGGTCGAGCTCCTAGTAGCTTCTTGTAGGAGTGGGTAACTGACGTCACTAACGAGGCTGATGCAGCGTAACCGTTAGCTTTAAGGAGCAGACCTAGCGCGGCCTAGCCCAGGCGTGAGCTGGCGGCCGAGCACAGGCGCGAATTGGCGAACTGATAAAAGACATCGACACTACGATAAGTCCCAGTTACCTCCTCGGCATGGGCATACAAGTCCTAGTCGCCTCTTTGGCATGGAAAAAATCAAAGATCAATGAGAGTGGACTACGAGTCGCTCCTAGAGCCTAAGAGCTAAAATACCACATAAGACTAAGTCGCCTCTTCGGCATGGGCAAGATCAAGGAGAGTGGACTACAAGTCGCTCCCAGAGCCTAAGGGACAAAATACCGAACTAGCGAAGACCCAGTCACCTCTTCGGCATGGGCAAAATCAAGGAGCAGACTGCGAGTCACTCCTAAAGCCTAAGGAATTGAATCGATGCTTATGAGCTCATCGAATTATTCATTCCAGACCAAAAGGAGAAATCTACTCCCTTCGCTGAGTTACTTTCTGCTCGGGGGTGGGGGGCAAATGACGAGGGCGGATTTGGGCCTCCAATGATATTGTGACACATGGCACCTCGGAACAACTAGGTGACACCTAGAACCACTTTGGCAACAAGTTACCTTAGCCAAGTTGATGGTGTCCCACCTGGCGGCCTGGCCCTGGCGCGACCTGGCGGCCTAGCCCTAGCGCGACCTGGCGGCCTGGCCCAGGCACGACCTGGCCCTGGCGTGAGCTGGCAGCCTAGCACAGGCACGTCCTGGCGGCCTGACATAGGCATCGACCTGGCGGCCTAGCCCAGGCGCAACCTGACAGCCTGGCACAGGCGCGACCTGGCGGCCTGGCCCATGCGTGACCTGGCGGCCTGGCCCAGGCGCGACCTGGCGGCCTAGCACAAGCGCCGACCTGTCGACCTATGAGACGTGCTCACCTACAAATTTGGCATACATATCCTAACACTCCCACGGTCCTTAGAAGTTGGCCCACATGCCGAACGATCTAGAGGGTGGTCAACGTGCATTGTGATTATCTCCAGAAATCTTGAACCACTTAGACGACCTCGCAAAAATCTCGGATATGGTGCGTGAAGCTCACACCAAACAATGCCTATATAAAGGCACCAACCCCAATGGCAAGGGGGGAGCAAGCAAGCAAGTAAGCAAGTTCTAGCTCTCAGACTTTGTGATCTTTAGCTCGCAGTCTACTATGAGAGTACTGACTTAAGCATCGGAGCGACCTCTCCGGGTTAGCCACCCCGGGTCCTCTGACATTTGGTTCCTTGTAGGTCTCTAAAGTGCAACGAAGCTCATCAATTCAGCTCGCCACCAGGCAGCTCGGCACCTGGTCAGCCCAGCACCTCACAGGCAGCTCGACACCTCACAGGTAGCTCAACACCTGGTTAGCCCAGCACCTCACAGGCAACTCGACACCTGGTCAGCCCGACACCTCATAGGCAGCTCGCCACCTGGTCAGCTCGGCACTTCGGCCTGAGTCATTGGCCACTTGGAAGCAGACCAAATGACGAGGTAGTTAGCCAAAAAATCGATACTTAACCAAAAATTGATTCTTCACTGTCACCGCTGCTGCAACTAGTTGCAACGACAGATCTTAACCCACCTCCGAAGGGAGAACCCTCTCCTTCCGCCTCTCGCTATCTCTCTCTCTCTCTCTCTCTCTCTCTCGCCATTGCTAACTGACACTCCTCTCCTTCCGCCTAACTCCAAGTTCCCGCTATAAGTCTAGCGACCTTCTACTTTATTTGTCAAATCTGAAGTAGAAAATGATGCGGCACGATCCGGGCACTCCTAGCTGGCTGTTGGTTGGCTCCTTGTTGGCAACGGACGGCACCTAAGATGGTGGAAAGAAGGATTCCCGGGGATTTACCCGTTGGGAATACTCCGAAGCTTAAGTCAGAACGTTGGGGAAAGAGAAAAAAGAGAGTGCGGAAGTTAAGAGTGTAGGTCACGCTTTATCACTATGCTCGAGAGATGAGCTCGCGAGCAAGTAAAAACTCAGGTTGAGGATATGAGAATGCGGAAGTATTCAAAAGTCTAAGAGAGAGAGCCCTTCTCCTTTGCCTCAGAGGCTTTTATAGGGGGCTACTGTCAAATCGGGCATAACCGCCACTGGGCCCCTGTCGCGGCCGCTACCCGCCAGGACTGCACAGGTGATCGTTATAACGTACTTCCTGTTCGGATGAGTGACATGTCCCAAAGGGACAGGCGCGCCTTCTCCTGCCAAGAGACGCGGGTGTAGACTGTTGAAAGGACAGGGGCCGCGCCGTCAGTCGAGAGACGTGGCACAGTCTGATCGGTACGGTTTGTCAGATAGAAGCTTCCTGAGAACGTTCGCGCTGCTCATTTGCGAACTACTTTGTAGCGAGCTTAGGAGTACTTCGGGGTTCCCTTTGTTAAGATTGGTCACTGGAATGATTCTTTCGTTTAAGGGCTGGAGCGAGCTGGTTTCTCTAGCTCGCGAGCTAAAATAGCAGGAGCATTCCCTTCTTGGTAGCTCGGGGAATCTGGAGCTCGTATTGTAGCGAGCTCTCTCCACAGCGAACTATATCGTAGCAAGCTTCTCTATAGGCTCGTTACTTAGTCGTGATTAGACTATGATGCAGAGTTGTTGCCCGTGCTGAATCAGGTCCACATGTCATCATTTCGAGTCAAATCATCCTCCATCAGAAAACATCAATTCTAAGACAACACAAAAACAAGCGGAGACGAAAACAAGCGGAAGCTATGGATTCACATTTTTAGGATTTTCTTTAACAGAGCTCGATCTGCAGTTCCTCGTTTCGAGGGGCCTTGTGTTTTTCAAATCGAACATTTTCTGTTATTGTGGGCGTTTTCAACGATTGAAATGAGGGGGAGAAGGAGAACGACAGGAATTCACAGTCGTGTTCCATCGGTCTTGGGTTTCCGCATCCGCAGAAACTCGTAGTTGGTTATGCTTTGACGTCGAAGAAGATTAAGAGCTTTTTGCTGAGTTTCTAATAATTCTTCTTTACTGATTTTCTCATCTCATTTCGTTTCTCTCTCTTTTAGAAAAATCTCATACTGCAACAAACCAGAAAACTGGGTAACCTCTAATCAAACAGGACGAGTGTAAATAAATAATGGTTTATCCATGTTTTACACTCTCACCGAATCATCCTATCTCAACTATATCGATATATCGATGTAAAATTGCATTTACACCGAAAACAAATATAGCCTTATTTTTAAATGATCGAATCATAGAAGTATTTTAGACACAATTAAAACATGGATCCATTCAAACACAAATACACAAATGACGAACTACAGATATCAGTGATCAGAATTGTGAATACCACCTCAATCACGTTGATAACGAAGAAAAAACAGACTGAGCTGTTTTGGAAGCTTTCATCACGACACGAAAACTCAGTCATCATTTCCCTTTTTTTCGGCTATTAGTTGCAAATATTCTTTACCAATGGCGACGGTGTTGTTCAATGGGTAATCAGATTGATGGGATTGGCTGGTTAGTTAACGTCGATGGCAGCTAATGCAGAGAACTTGGTGAATAATTGACGGTGGACGATCTGTACTGGTTATGTTTGACAGATTGGGAATTGAAGAAGAGAGGAGAGAGAAGAATTGCGGTGGCAGTGAGTGAGAGAGAGAGAGAGACAGATGGAGGGAGGAGCTCTGCCGATGAAAAGAATATATATTTTTTTCATCTAATTGCCGTTAATTCCCAGTCCTATTTTTTAAGATGACGTGGCGGGTTTTTATTGGAGACACCGTATAAAAGGTGGACCGAAGGGTTCATAATATAAAACCGCCGTAGAACAAACAATGACAAATAAATAAAGACAAAAAAGTCTGAAAGAAAGGATTGAATGCTTTTTCCCGTAGGTGATTTAACCAGGACCAGGACGACTCTCACTCCTATTCGTGAATTAGATTAAATTATTAGTTACGACAGTAATGTTCCACAAAGTCAAACTCCACGATCTTAAATGAGCTTAATCCTCTCTATAAATACCCCTTTAATTTATTCATGGCTTCTGCACCAACAACATACGATAGAGAAAGGGAGAGATGGAGCCTCTTTATCAGCTACTGATCAAACCTCTTAGCTTAGCCATGACAATCCTTCTCAGCTTCGTGCTCTGGAAAGCATTCTTCATATGCTGGGTTCTGCCCACTCGAGCATATAATAAGCTCCGAAAGAGTGGTTTCGGAGGTCCCATTCCATGTTTTCCTCTGGGGAACATCAGAGAAATGACGATGACCAAGAAGAAGATTCGCTCTTCTTCACCTTCTTTGGAATACATCAGCCATGATATCTACCCAATTATTTTTCCCTATTTTTCTCAGTGGAGAGAATTACACGGTAAGTTAGCTTTCAAAAATACAACTTACTGCCATGTCTCACGAGATTGATTACTCAGGTTCTCATCTGTTGCGACCACTTTCTCAGTCTCGGCTCAGGTCTATCCTGGAGACACGATCCAATAAAAGTTGGACGCTTGCCATTTGTTTCAAATTTAAAACAGAGCACCAAACCTTTCTGGGGCTGGAGTGTTCATGTTCATGGTCAAGTACTTTGTTGCGACCCCAATACAACGTGAACACTCCAGCAATCAAATCTGAAAACGGATGGTTTCATGATTATTTGAATTACATGCAGTGGCGCTGCAACTTGGTCCTAGCATATGTGTGTTTCTGTTTTCTTCACTTTCTTTTACTTTGGTTTGGTTTTGCTTAAATTGGTTTGTTATCTTTTTGCAGGAAAAGTTTTCGTCTATTGGCTTGGCATTGAGCCATTCTTATATATTGCAGATCCTGAGTTTCTAACACAGATGTCTTCAGGCGTTATAGGCAAGAAGTGGGGAAAGCCTAATGTGTTTAAACAGGACAGGAAACCCTTGTTTGGAAATGGACTTCTTATGGTGGAAGGAGATAACTGGGTTCACCACAGGCACACTATAACACCTGTATTCTTGCCAAACAACTTGAAGGTCTCTCTCTCTCTCTCTGTTACACTCACAGAGGTAGTATACATTAAACCGTAAAAGTTTGGGCCTTTGAAAATTACGAGCCTATGATTTTTCATAGTTTTACTGAATTTGGATCTGTTCTTCACAGAATGTGCCTCACAGCATTTTCAGCTATGCATTGACAATATTTCCCTTTATTTAATGTTTTTGGTCATGGGAAGATGTTCTAATTCACAACTAATGTAATATGGGGTTGGTGTGAGGCACCCTAAGTCTAAGTGGAATTGGCATCGGTGCCCCATATATCAGCACCCCAGAACACATCCATGGATGTATTGGAAATATCTTCTAATGACAAGTGTCATGGTTCTAAACATTGACACAGGCAGATAGGCTGGTAGGCCGTATCAGCCTGTATCGATGCTTTTTTTTTTATGTTTTATTTATTTATTTTTTGAAATCGGTTTAGAGGGGCCAGTTTAAGACTCGACTATCCTCTGAATCAGTGGCTGACCCGTTAAAATCTCTATAGAGATGTGTCAAGAAGTCACCGGCATGATAAGCATTGGCCACTATGAACCGATACATGTCATTACTTTGAATCTTGACAAATACAAAAAAAAATGTTCTCAAAGGACGCCAATACAAATTCTCCTGTGTGACGAACAAAAAGTCTAGAAGCTTTTATCTAATTCATTATTTGAATTTTTATTCTACAAACAACGATCCTTTTTAAGGCATCTTTATAAGAAAAATAGAAGACACCCTATGATCATAGTTTATTATTATTGACATTGAAGATGATGGTTTTGGCCATTGAAAAGCAAAACAACAGAGACTATAGAGAAATGCATCTTGACCGTGAATTGATGTCAAATTTATCGACAGCATGTGATTTATAGGGGGAGAGAGGGCTAGTAGGGGGGCTGGAATTCAAAATTCTGCATCAATTCCCAAAGATCGTTTTACCGGTCTTTAGGGCTTTTAGTGGGGTACACGGTACACCCACATAAAAGTGCTCTCCCACACTTAACTACATGGGAAGAGCTGTAGCTCTTTTTAACCGGTCGACATGGCCATGCTCCCTTATTTCTCAAAACTTCTGTAGGCCGACATTCAGATAAGAAAAAGTTCGCGTCAAAAAGAAAAAAAAAAAGAAAAAATACTAATACAAAAAGATAAAAAAAGTTAAAAACTGTCGATCACCTCAGTGAGGCACGTGGAGGAATCAGTATTGCGGCTTGAATTTTATTTTATTTCTTTTTTTTTTTTTTTAATTCAGGCCGACATTTAACCAGTTAACCTGATTACGCGTCCTTCATTCAGAACTCAGAGCGAGTATAGAATCTGTGGACTTAGGGGTGTAAATGGATTCGATATTCAATCTTGTTTGGTTGAATTCGGATCATGCTTTTCGAATCTTCAGATTGGATTCGGATCACCCATTTGAGAAGATCCCATCTGATATATATTATATAATTATAAATAGAAATATATATAATATATATGTTATTTATTTATTTATAAATATATTTTTTATATTATATTTTTATAAATTTGTTTTATTATTTATTTTTTTATAAAAAACATGAATATATATGATAAAATAATTTACTTTATTTAAATTAGTATATTTTATTTTTTAATAATTTATTAATTTTTAAAGAAAGCAAGTCGAATCGGATCAGATCCAAATATCAACTTACCGATTGGATTCGAATTCAAATCGAATCCTATCAAATTTGATTGGATTGGGACAGATCCGACATGAACAATATTGGATTGGATTCAAATATATCCTGATTTAAATCCGATCCAATCTGTTTGTATCCCTATGTGGAATAATGGCCGGGTTTGTGTTATCAAGAGTTTGCACTATTATTATAACCAACATTTTAAACTTTGTTTCTTATGAAAATTGAATCAATTCGTAGAAATATATTGAAACTCATAAAAACGCTGTGTAGGACGACATAGGCCAATGACCTATCAGTGTTTTCAACCCGCCATTTATTTGGGTTGTTGAATAATTTGAACCATCACCTTTTGATTTTAGGTCTGATTTTCATAAAATTTAGGAAATATTATTGATTCGGTTAAAACCGTTTGATCTAGGTGGTTCAACCATTGATTTGTTTGACCCGATCATGGGTCATGGGTTAACCACTATATGGGTCCATAACTTCGTGTCCGGTTGCCCAATTAAGGGGATCTTTATGTTGATTTTAAGATTTTTTTTGAGACCTATGCATCCAAAGGCCAAAGGTGCCTTGTTCTACTATGTTTTTTTTTCAAAAAAAACCCTTTTTTAGTCTTAAATCCTAATTTTAGTATTTTTAAATAATAAATAAATAATTAAAATAATATAAATTAAACATAAATACATGTATCTGCAAACTCTGCATGTAGGATATAATTATACATTATTTTATTGATATGATACTTGTTTACATACATACATATACCCATTAATTCGTCGGTTTTTAAAACAGTTGTGACATATTAGCTTGATCACTTATCCCTCTTTTGGCATCGGCTTTAGCTCAGTAGGGGCGATGTGCTATATGTTAGACCTAATTAGTAGGTTAAGGGTTGATAATAGGGTGCACATGTGGCCCATTGGCATACAATGTCAACGTAATAATGCCAATGGGTCTATGTAGTGTACTTTGTCTTTCTCACCCACTAACCAAACAAGGTCTAACATATGTAGTACCCAATTGGGACCAAAACTGCATACTACAAATTAAATGTAGAAAAAGGTGTAGAATTGTAGAAATATATATATTTTTTCATTTGGTATTACCGTCATCCCTTAAACCCATAAATTCCTCAACCCAAGTGCAGGCGGGATTCTTTTCCAAATCTCTATTACTAGACCTTACCAACCAACCCGTTGGCACCTTATTACGAGTGCTACTTTCATGATTATTGAATAAAGCTACTGGGAAAAGCTTATCCAGAACAGAGACGCTCAACCATTTGCTTCTATGCAACGGTTCAATCAAAATGCAGAAGCCCTTCTAAATGAGTTCATCAACTATGATGTGAAAAAGATATCATACTGATCCGACATCATAAAAGTGGTGACCAATGATAAGGATTTTCATCAAAATTCATGAGGTTTTGAAAACCGGATTCAGTCGGTGCAAAATCTGTTCGAACAATTATTATTTCCTTACATTGATCGAGTTCACATATGTGCCTCACAATACATTTCCACCATGTATTGGGAACATCTCCCAATGATGATATCATTGAGACTGATAGTATTATCGGGAGATGTTCATAACACAGGGCGGAAATGTACTGTAGGACGTTGTGAGGCGCTCCCTTGTGAGGCACAGATTTGAACTCGCATTGGTCTCCCCATAAAATAAAGCAGAGTACGGAAATATTATTGATGCAAGGCTGTTGGAATGGGCACTTGATCGGTAGAAGTATATATTTTCGATATTATGCCTTTCCGACATCTTAGATTTTTCCTATATTAATATATGCATTACAGGGCCAAAATTACCTTGTTAACCATTCAAACGATTTTGACCATTTTTTACTTGTTTTATTTTTTATCTGAATGAGCCGACCATTCGACCCGGGAACCAAATCCCTGACCAATACGTTGGCGTCGGTTTTAAAAACCTTTACCTATATATACATTCCGGTGCGTCTCCGTAGCAGCTGCTACAAATACCAACACTGGATAAATTACCAAAGTTTGATCAGAATAGTTTCAATCGGATTAATGCTAAAAAGAAATATTTTCATTTTGATTGAAATTATTCAGCTGTTTTTATATATGGAATTTTAAAACCATATAATTGAATAATTAAAGCATCCAAAATTTATATCAATTCCTTCTCTCAATTATCATCTCTTTGTGACCTTTCCTTTAAGCAGTCTAATCGGAAAACCTCTAATTACCTTACGTTAGTGTTTTTGCTTTTATACTCATTAATTAACCCCACCTGCAGGCTATGGGAAGCATGATGGTGGAGTCTGCCACTAAGATGATCGACCGGTGGACTAGTCTCATCGCTTCCGGCGAGCCAGAAATCTATGTCGAGAAAGACATCATGAGAACATATTCAGAGATCATAGCTAGGGCAGCCTTCGGCGTCGACTACCGAATCAGCCAGGAAGTGTTCACGAAATTGAGAGCCATGCACCTTACTCTTTTCAAGTCGAATCGCTTGGTGGGAGTTCCCTTCAACAATATCGTATACCTCAAGCAGACCATAGAGTTGATCAAATTATCCAAGGATGTCGACCAACTGCTCTTATCGATGATAACTAATCGGAAGATGTCTGTGGTGGATGTGGATCATCCTCAACACGACTTGCTGGGATTTCTGCTGGAAGAGAAGTCCGCCGGCGATGGTCAACTAGGGAAAAAATTTTCCGATCAAGAGCTTATCGACGAGTGCAAGACGTTCTTCTTCGCCGGCCACGAAACCACGGCGTTGGCACTGACGTGGACCTTATTTCTGTTGGCCTTGCACCCAGAATGGCAAAACCAGCTGAGAGAAGAAATCAAACAAGTAGTTGGAGATAGGCCCTTGGATCCCACAATGGTTGCTCAACTAAAGAAAGTAAGCTCCGATCCTCTCCACCTGCAAATTAATGGGTTTGATTTGTAAGCTGTGTCAACTGATCATTAATAATTTTCAAAACAGAGATAGATAGCGTTTACTCATCGATATATGAACTTGACTACAGATGGGTTGGGTTATGAACGAGGTTTTACGGTTATACCCAGCGGGACCCAACAGCCAGAGGCAAGCAAGAGAAGACATTCGAGTTGGGAATTTTGTCATCCCCAACGGAACCAACATGTGGATCGACATAGTGGGAATGAACCATGATCCAGTTCTTTGGGGAGACGACGTGAACGAGTTCAGACCAGAGAGGTTTAAGGGAGACATAAATGGGGGATGCAAGTACAAAATGGGGTTCGTGCCTTTTGGGTTTGGAGGGAGAATGTGTGTGGGCAGGAACTTGGCCATGATGGAATACAAGATTGTTCTGACCCTCATCCTTACTAGTTTTTCTTTCTCCCTCTCTCCTACCTATCATCACTCTCCTACCATTATGCTCTCTCTTAGACCTGCCCATGGATTGCCACTTATACTTGAGCAACTCGTATGAGAGAATATATAGCTTAGATATGGGGCGGATGTCTATGTAATAATTAACTTGGTTCATATAGAATGTCCCCCAGCTGGTTCAGTTGGTGATGGCAAAGGGTGTAGTTACCTAGTACAATAAAACATCTTATAGAAATCAGTCTAAAGTAAATAAATTGTATTTATAGAATTGGAGAAGTTATAAAAGTGGCCAATATAATATATCATAAATTAAATTTCTTCAATATTTTTATGACATTTGGTTTAATTACATGTATATTCATTGTATTGCATTTGAAAAATAGTTTTCACGTAATACAAGGGAAAGAGCATAGCCCCCAACCTTGGTGGCAGCAGGATTTGATCCCAAGTCTCAGCCACAAACAGTTAGAGAACCTCGTAATTGAGAGAGAGAGAGATGGTTAGACCACTCTTTTTGTTGAGATTAAAAATACAAAAAAAAAAAGAAAAAACCCTAGTTTATGTTTTGTTCCTTCAATGATTTAAGGATTCCATTGCAAAGTGCCAATTGGTTGGTTGGTAAGATCTCTTGCTGGTTGTAATAGAGACTTTGGATCAAATCCTGCCTGCACCTGGGTTGGGCTGGGGGTTATGAGTTTGGAGGATGGACTACCTCGTTGTGAAGCTCTATGGAGCAAAAAACGGGTCCATTATGGTTAAGACACATGCTAACAAAAAAGGCGAGAACACAATGCTAATATAATTGAGAAGTTCTACTTGGGACATTGTCAATAACCAGAAAGCTTTAGGCTTGTTTGTAAAGAGGTAACTTTTGGATCATATTAGATTGTAGGTATAATCATTTTTTCATGATCCATGTTAAAGCCACCTCATACCACACCTAATTTTTTTATAAAAACAATGAGGTATAGCCTTGTCACCCATCACAATTGTTCCTACAATTTAAAAAGGAGCAAAAGCTTTTTAATTCAATATGTCTGACTTTATTTTGTGATTATAGCTGACAAGGATAACTTTTGGGTCTTATTATCAATAAAAATATATTTTTTAACATAATTTCGAGAATAGGGTAACTTTTTTAAAAAATATCAATAAAGGGTAGAAATAGTGTTCATCTCCTTCCTCTTCAGGCCACCGAATCCACCTCCAGTTTCCATCTTTATCTTTCTTCCTCCTCCTCCTCCTTCTTCTTCTTCCCTCCACACAGCAAAATTAATTTCATAAATTCCAAGTATCGATCTTCCTTTAAATGAAAAAAAAAAACAAAAAATTTGGAATGGGAAGCAAATCTCCATTACCCATGGATTAGGCATGAATCTTTTTCAGGTGATAGCAATGCGTGGAATTTGTCTTACAAGCTTCCCTAATTTCACTAATTAATTGGGTTGTATTTATAGAAAATAAGAGAGAAATAGAAAGTTGATGGAGTTCTCAACTCTCAGAGTTCAATAATCTACTACTGTATGTATGAAAATATATAGGTGCTCCTACTCATCCTCATCGACTCCCAAAACCCATAACTCACAGATACAGGTTCCTCTTTTCACTTAAAAATAAAAGAATAAAATCCATATTATATATATTTACCATATTTTCTTTTTAATCTGTTTGTAGGCTGCATATATCACTTAGTTAGTAAGAAAGAAAAGTGAAAAATCGTTTCCTCACAAGGAGAAACATTAACAAAGCATATATGCTGGAATTCAATAATAGTTCTTGCCTTCTTAGTACAATGATAGAGAACTATTATGTAAGATGAAAACTAATAAGATGTTTTATTAAGTGGCAACAGGATGAATAGCCATTAGCTCTTTCAAAGGTACGTGGTTTTTCATACATTTCAATTATGTAGAGCCACTACGCACCCCTGCAGTAAACCAGAGAGCACCTAGAAATTAGAATTTGGGAATCTAGAAATAGAGTAAAAGAGAAATGGTTCTCAGTTGCTTTCACTCGTTTCATTCTTTCGTTTGGTTATATCATTTACTTCCTTCACCATGTGATGGATAGATCGGAATATGTTAGGATTACAATGGATTACAATTAGGATTGAAAGTCTCTGTTGTAATTGTAATTGAATCAGGAGTCTCCGATCCTTGTATACGTAGGAGACTCTCGAGTGTATATATTTGGGTATTGTTAGTGAATAAAATACGACAGTAGAAACCAGAGAAGCTCTGGTTTTACATGGTATCAGAGCCAGGGCACTCTGGAGATCAACGGCGGCAGCAACGATCGATCAGCGGCGACTTCGAACCAGTGATCAGCGGCGACATCGGATCAGCGATCAGCGGTGACAACGTTCTGTGCTATGGTTTTTCAGTCCAGCGCTGTGTTTTTCGGATCAGCGGCGACACTTCGGTGATCATCGTCTCCTTCGGAGAACAGTGGCAACACTTCTTCTGGTTTCTAAAGTATCACTGTTCATCATCTTCTTCGGTGAACAGCGGCAGCACTTCGGACCAGTGATCAGCGGCGACAACGTTCTGCGCTGTGCTTTTCAGTCCGGCGCTGTGTTTTCGGACCGGCGGCGGCACTTCGGTGATCATTGTCTCCTTCGGTGAACAGTGGTGGCACTTCGGTGATCATTATCTCCTTCGGTGAACAGCGGCGGCACTTCGGNTCCTTCGGTGAACAGTGGTGGCACTTCGGTGATCATTATCTCCTTCGGTGAACAGCGGCGGCACTTCGGTGATCATTGTCTCCTTCGGTGAACAGCGGCGGCACTTCTTCTGGTTTCTAAAGTATCACTGTTCATCATCTCATTTGGTGAACAGCGGCGACAACGTTCTGAGCTGTGTTTTTCAGTCCAGCGCTGTGTTTTTTCACAGACCAAATCAGTGCGGCACTGTGATTTTTCGCAGAGTTCTTCCGGCGAATCAACGTTCTGCAGCAGTTTCTCTTCAGCGGCACCAACACTATACTCGACATGGCTGAAAACAAGGATCAAGGCGGCAGTCAATGTCCAAGGAATGTGATCTCACCCTATCTTCTATCAACCAATGACAATCCAGGGAGCGTTATCACACAGATCCAACTTAGAGGTGACAACTATGATGAATGGGCTCGAGCAATAAGAACGGCGCTGTGAGCCAAGAAGAAATTCGGCTTCATCGATGGATCGATGAACAACCTTCGGAAGATTCATTGGAATTAGAAGATTGGTGGATGGTGAATTCCATGCTTGTGTCATGGATTCTGAATATGATTGAACCAAATTTACGTTCAACCGTAACATACACAGAGATTGTGAAGACACTCTGGGATGACATAAAGGAGCGATTTTCTGTTGGTAATGGACCACGAGTCCAACAACTCAAATCCGAGTTGGCGAATTGCCAACAAAGAGGTATGACAATTCTGAATTACTATGGCAAACTCAAGATGATATGGGAGGAATTGGGAAATTATGAGCAATATCCCACTTGTCAATGTGGCAAGTGCACCTGCGACATAAGCAGGGCGTGGGATAAGAAGCTAGATGAAGAGAAACTTCATCAATTTTTGATGGGGCTAGATGACACGGTCTATGGAGGTGTGCGTTCGCATATACTGAGTACGGAACCCTTGCCAAATTTGAATCGAGCCTATGACATAGTGGTTCAAGAAGAGCAAGTTCAAACTATGACGCGCACAAAGGAAGAGAAATCTGAAGCTGTGGCCTTCGCAACCCACACAGGAAAGAGGCAAAGCGAAGGCAGAGACAAGAACACAATATGTACTCACTGCAACAAGACAGGCCACGATGTAGAGTCTTGTTTCCAACTGATCGGCTATCCTGAATGGTGGGGTGATCGGCCGAAAAATAATACCCGTGGGACAGGCCGAGGGCGTGGTGGACAGAAACAACGAACAGGGGCAGGAGGAAAAGGTCGTGACAGCCAAGCTAAGGCCAATACAGCCAAAGCCTCTGCGCAAGGCAATACGTCTCAAGGAGAATCAATCGATGTAGCCAAGACCGAGTTAAATGGACTGAGCAGTGAGCAGTGGAACATGTTACTCAACCTTTTGAACACACAAAAAGAAGGGAGTCAACGACTAAGAGGAAAGCAAAAATTGTCAGAATAGATAATAGACACAGGGGCCTCTCATCATATGATAGGAAACCTCGAGTCGATGAGAGACATAAAGAATATCATTCCGTGCTCTGTCGGGTTGCCAGACGGGAAAGCGACGATAGTAGAAAAAGAAGGCACAATTGCACTGGACGATCACTTGAAACTGACTAGTGTTTTATATGTGCCTAGTTTGAATTGCAATTTACTTTCTGTATCACAATTAATTGAGGAATCAAATTGTATTGTCCAGTTCACTAACAAATTCTGTGTGATATAGGACCGCACTACGAGGATGCTGATTGGAGCGGGTGAGCAGCGAGAGGGACTTTATTATTTCCGGAGCATTGCATCAGCAAGAGCAATGAAGACTATAGAGAGCAGAACGTCAGATATTTGGCATCAAAGGTTGGGGCATCCTTTTTATAGAATTATTAAATTGCTACCTTTTCGTACTAAGCATACTGGCAATATTAAGGGTTGTGATGTATGCTTCTGAGCTAAAAAATGTCGGGAAGAGTTTGTTCCTAGTAATAATAAAGCATCCGATATTTTTGAGTTAATTCATTGTGATTTGTGGGTTCTTATAGAACTGCAGCTTCCTGTGGTGCACATTATTTCTTGACCATAGTGGACGATTTTTCTAGAGGCATTTGGATTTATCTTCTGATTGATAAGAAGGAAGTGGGACGAGTCCTTCGAAATTTTTTTGCTATGGTTCAAAGGCAATTTAACAAACCTGTCAAGGTGATCCGTACTAACAATGGGACTGAGTTTGTCTGCTTTGCTGGTTATTTTGCTAAAGGTGGGATTATTCATCAAACCACTTGTGTCGGGACCTCTCAACAAAACGGGAGGGTTGAACGCAAGCACCGCCACATACTCAATGTTGCCTGAGCCTTGCGCTTTCAAGCTAACTTGCCTATTGGTTTTTTGGGGGAATGTGTCTTGACCGCATGTTATCTGATCAATCGGACACCGTCCATTCTGTTAAAGGGAAAGACTCCCCATGAAATGTTATTTGGGCGACCTCCTTCTTATGATATTGTGCGAGTCTTTGGTTGCTTAGCATATGCGCACAATCCTGGTCATAGTGGGGATAAATTTGTTAGTTGAAGCAGACAGTGTGTTTTTGTCGGGTATCCTTTTGGGAAGAAAGGATGAAGCTTATATGATTTAGAGTCCGACATGTTCTTTGCTTCCAGAGATGTTTCTTTCTTTGAGCATGAATTCCCGTATGAACACAAAGAGGATGCATAGCCGAACAAAGCACAAGATGTGGAATAAGTGGGACAAATAAGGTGTACATCCACTTCTTCACCTGGACTTGCAAATGGCAAGACGGAGACTAACCAGCAAGATGAACTCGCAGAAGAAGGAATCCGTGTAGAAGAAGGAACCCACGTGGACCCGAATACCAATGCACCCTTGCATCCTTCTGACATCACCACAGAAAATGCAAGCGAAGACAGACCTGACGTTAGGGGGGGTGGCAATGTTGAGCAACAACAGCACTCTGATACTCATTTGGGGCCTGGGCATCGATAGAAACAGCAGTCCACAAGGCTAAGAGATTATGTGCTTCACACCACACAGCACTTGAGTCCCTCTTCGCGTCCCTTTGCAAGTTCACTCGGCCAATCACATTCTGCAGGTAGTCCTTACCCCATAGATAACTATGTGAATTGTAACAAATTTTCTTGTTGACATCGTGCTTTCTTGGCAGCTATCACTATAGAAGTTGAACCCACTTCTTTTGCTGAAGCCGTAAAGGATGAAAAATGGAGGGATGCTATGCAGAAATAAATACAGGCACTTGAAAATAATCAGACATGGACTGTTGAGCCTTTGCCATCAGGAAAATGAGCCATAGGATGCAAATGGGTTTATCGAATCAAGTATAACGCTGATGGGACAGTGGAAAGATACAAAGCTCGTCTCGTGGTTTTTGGAAACAAGCAAGTTGAGGGAATTGATTATAATAAAACTTTTGCCCCAATTGCAAAAATGGTTACTGTCTGTACCTTCCTTGCAGTCGTAGCAGCTAGAAATTAGGAGCTTCATCAAATGGACGTATATAACACATTCTTGCATGGTGATCTACATGAGGAAGTCTACATGCGAATGCCTCTTGGTTTTAAGTTAGATAAACCAGGTATGGTGTGTCGGTTGCGAAAATCTCTGTACGGCTTGAAACAAGCGCCGAGATGTTGGTTTGCTAAATTAACCGCAGCCTTGAAGACATATGGGTTTTAGGAATCATGTTCAGATTACTCCCTCTTCACCTTTCGTCAGGACAAGGTGCATGTGCTTGTTCTCGTATATGTGGACGATATTATCGTGTCAGGTAATGATCGTATGGCAATTCAAGTCTTCAAGAAATATTTGAGTGACTGCTTCCATATGAAAGACTTGGGATCATTGAAATATTTTTTGGGCATTGAAGTTGCCCGAAACTCAACATGAATTTTTCTGTCACAACGAAAGTATGCTTTGGATATTATCTCTGAAGTTGAATTACTTGGTGCAAAACCTACTTATTTTCCTCTGGAGCAGAATCACAATCTCGCCTTGACAGACGGGGCCCTCTTATCTAATCCTGAGCAATACAGACGCTTGGTGGGGAGACTTATTTATCTCTCAGCAACGCGTCCAGAGTTGTCTTATTGTATGCATGTTCTGTCCCAATTCATGCAACAGCCACAAAAAAGACATTGGGAGGCTGCGTTGCGAGTGGTGTGCTACTTGAAAGGAAATCCTGGTCAAGGAATTCTCTTGCGTTCAGATTGTGATTTGCAGTTATATGCATGGTGTGATTCAGATTGGGCGAACTGCCCTTTGTCCCGACGTTCTCTGTCTGGGTGGTTTGTTATGCTTGGAAAATCATCGATTTCCTGGAAAACTAAGAAACAACACATTGTGGCTCGTTCTTCAGTGGATTTAGAGTATTAGTCTATGCCATGACCACATGTGAATTGAAATGGCTGAAGGGATTGTTATTGGCTCTTGGAGTTACGCATTCAAACCCAATGCGATTATGTTGTGATAGTCAAGCAGCTTTGCATATTGCCGCAAACCCAGTGTTTCATGAGCGTACGAAACATATTGAAGTCGATTGCCATTTTGTACGGGATGAGATTCAAAATGGTTGCATACATCCTGCTTATGTGTCGACTACCGTTTAACTGTCTGACATTTTTACAAAGGCATTGGGTCACAAAGAATTTGAGTACTTTCTCTGCAAGTTGGACATTCACAATCTGCATGCTCCAACTTGAGGGAGGTGTTAGGATTACAATGGATTGCAATTAGGATTGAAAGTCTATGTTGTAATTGTAATTGAATCAGTTGTATACGTAGGAGAGTCTCGAGTGTATATATTTGGGTATTGTTAGTGAATAAAATACGACAATAGAAACCAGAGAAGCTCTGGTTTTACAATCTGAAACTAGTTGTTTTCCTTGGGATCTATTAGATTTAGAAGAACCACCCCCGGTTGCTTGTTTGTGATCTCAACGACTAGAGCTGGACGTTGGTGGTTGTTGCTTGTTCGGCTGAATGTGAGAGAAGTGGGATACAATGCTGGAGAGAAATGAAAATAAAAAAAGGATGGAGGTGGGTTGGTGCCTAAACACCGTTAGAATTGAGATCGGCGATAGGCACAGTTCCACGAGTCTCGGCGGCCTCTACTTAAAAGAGGCTGGGGAGAAAGTGTGGTGTTTTCAGGAGGTTGGGAGGTTCTATAAGAGAGATTTGGCAACTTTTGTGCCTGTCGATGCATGAAGTCATGAAGACTGATCGAAAGAAAAGAAAGAAAAAAATAATCCAAATAGAAGAAGAAATAAGAAGTTGATGAAGAAAGAAGAGGAAGAAGAAGGAGGAGGAGGGTGAGGGTGAGGAAAGAGAAAGATACCGGAGGTGGAGAGATTTGTTCCGTGGTCTCTTTTTTTTTATATTTTAAGAAATTATGTTAAAAAATTATTTTTATTGATAATAAGACTCAAAATTTATTTTTATTTATTAAAATCTTTTTTAATTTTTTTAAAACAAAAAATTGTACATCAACAAATAATAATAATAATAATAATAATAATAATAATAATAATAATAATAATAATGAATCGGTGCCCGCTTGGACTGTTTATGAATCGGTGCCCGTTTGGTAGGGCTTTCTCGCAGTGGCTTCTGCGTTGCAAGGTAGGCTATACAAGGAAAGCCAAGAAGATTAGAAACCCCTACTAGCGCAATCTTTCTTCCCAGATTCCGACCCGAGGCGAGAAAGGAATCCCTTGAAGTCCAAACTCCCTTTGCTTATTACGTGTTGAACTAGAACGTGCAGCTTGGAACCCAACAAATAGGACGTCAGTTGCCTGTAGTGTGTTCGATTAAATTCCCAGGAGGCATAACGGAACAGAGATAAGGAAATGAATAAGAAACAAGGAAAGAAACATGGATTAGCTCCAACTTCTGGGCATCTAGGTGCAATAACAATCAGAGAGGAAAGCAGCGGTAGAAAGCTTAACAAAGGGGGTTCCAACAATGCCAAATCTATATTGAAAAGGGAGCATCTGCAGAAGTTGGCTTTATGGACTGGCGGGGAAGCTGCGATCCCTTCATTGGGTGCCTTTTTTGGGCACCGATTGGCTGCTTGGGGGGAGGCCATGGGGACGCCGCTCGAGTCATCGCTGTTTCCTTGCCAGAGGTAAGACATTGTTTTCGTTTTTGGCTTACAGAACTGAGTAATCTCCCTCTCATGGTAATTAGATAAAGAAAATCAAATTGATTGGAATGGGTCCTATATGTGTAGAGTTTGTGTGTGAAGTTCATATACTTTTCTAGTTGTAGAGTCTGTATATTCAATTAGTTGTTGTAGTGACAATTGTTTGAATTTTATATGGAGGTGGTTTCGTTGGTACAATTTGGTTATGTTTATCTATCGTATTTCGTTGTTGGTAACCATTACCTCGCAGCTTAATCCAATCAATTTCTTCAAGATATTTGTTTGGAAGTATGTTTCTTTCTTTTCCCCCTTTTTCTTGTTTGTTTTGTAACTTTTGTACGTTGCAATTGGAGTGCTTCCTTAAGCCAGTTGAATACTCTAGGTACTCAGGGAAATCATTCTTACTACTTAGTACAATTGTTAAGTACTAGATAGTTTGGGTGTTGGGAGCATGTAGGTTCTCTAATAAGTGACTTGTCGCCATATTTATCAATTTTGTCTTTATTGGTTTTCATGATTTTCCTAAATAAAAGAAAATACAGAAACCTTCAAGTGCAGATGATATTTCAATGTCTGAGGTTAAATCTCTTTAGGATCTGCGTATACTAAAATCTCTTCAAGTAGACCTCATTACTGTTGAAAGACTGAGCCGTGGAGGCTTCTCACATCCTCAATGAAATAGTAGACATTTCAGCTTCCTTAACTTGCAGATTCAGATGGATTCCTAGATCTCTACTGCAGCTTTCCTAGCTAAGTCAGGATGGGAAAGGACTTTTTTACATGCTTGATTGGACTTTTTCTTTCTTTCTTTTTTTTTTCATCTCATCATCTCATGTGCATCCCCCGGTCCCCCCTCCTTTTTCTTATCATTTTTATATGATATTCTCTTAGTCCCTATATTTTACTAACTATTTATCTGTTTTCTTCACAGCAAAAATACATAAGTAGTGTATTTTAACAAAATTTGCTATGAAAAGTGTTGTAAAATTTAAACCATTTGTAAGCAGGGTGGTAAGGCAATAAGGGATGGTCTCCTTGAATGACAGAGGATGACCAGGGGTCTATGAGAGTAGGGATCTAAAGGAAGCTTTGTGGGGAAAAGAGTAGCAAGGAAGTGGGAGGTAGAGAACTTAGAAGGCTAGGAGGCAAGGATTCTTGAGATTGATCTCGTGCACGGGCCTTCGAGTCTCCCCCTTTTATAGAGAGGCCACCAAAGCTATAACGAGAAGCATACAAATAAGGATTTTTCTCGTTGGGAAGGTAGATCACGATTCTTTGGTCTTTAACGAGTAAGCTTTACTGGGGTTTCGCCACGTGTCCAGTGAGGATCTTCTGGGATAAGGATTCCCTCTTCCCTTAAGATTCTCACGTGGTACGTCTTGGCTACGGCCCTTTTCAAGCTTGCTTGTTGTCACATGTTAGGAACAAGGCTCTTAGGATGGTGACATGGCTGGCTATGACGAGGTGAGTCGTCACTGCCTTTCGCAGCTGACCATGAGACAAACTCCATAGGCCATCGCAGGTGTAAGTGATCGTGTTTGTCATTTTGGAATGATTCTCTGTCATCACAAAGGTCTGTGATTTTGTTCAATTGTCGAGTTCGTCAACTAATACAATGTTCATCGCAGGTGTTCTGGTAGTTCCTTTTGTGCCATCGCAGCTCTCATCGCAAGATTAATTCTTCGTGTATTCATAATTTGTGATCCTCATCACAATCTCTATGATGCTAATCTACATGTAATTACACCATTCATTTAGTTCAGTAGTATATAAGTATAATAAAGGATAAATAGCTTAACTATTAAAGCTAAAAGCATGATAGCAGCATATTGGAGAGGATAGCTATTCTTGTATTTGTAGCTGCATTCTAGTCACTGGATTTTGAAAACAAGTGTCATATCCACTTTTTCATTATTGATATCCATATCTCAAATTGCTTCTTCTTAAATGAAGACATTTCCATTTTGAGAAAGCTATTATCAAATAACACCATACTACTAATTTCCCTTCTCTATCTTTCAGGTTGATATTTGCTTGAAGAAGACAACTATATGGTGCATAGCCACTATACTTCTCACCCCTCTAAAACTCAGAAAATGAAGTCACAAAGCTCAACCCATTGTGTAATTGGTCAACAAACTGCATTTTAGACAATTAGATTCTCACTTTGGATTCAGTTTGGGGTTCCAAAGGTTGAATTCTGGCTTAGGAGAAAGTGTTGTAAGATACACTAATAGTTGTCTCATTGAATTGAATAAAAACGAGGTAACTATTTGTGGGAGTGGGTTAGTGGGCATGTCAAGCCTATGGTTTCAGGTTCAAGGTGAGCCCTTAATATTATGGCTCATAGCTCAAAAGATGTCATATGCTTCAGATCTTAATGTGCCTCTTATGTTAAGGAAATGCCCTTCATACACTAGTTGAAATTAGGGATTTCTATTACAAGCTTGAGATTAAAACATTAGGTTCTTTTATTTTACTTTTCTAATTTCTGAATTTGAATAATCTGTTTGACAGGTTTAAGGTCTATAAAACCCTTTTAAAGATCTTTTTTGCACATCGGAGTTTTTCTAATAAAAGTGAAGGATTATAAAAAAAACAATAGAAAAAACCACCAAGGCAGACTAGGCAGTCCCCCATGGCATCATCAGTGTGTTTGTCACTTTGTCTTACTAACTAAATATTAATATCTTGTTTTCTCAAGAAAGAGTTCATATATGTCCAATAAAAAATTACTACATTAGAGTGCAGCTATACTAGACTTGTGACCAATAAAGCTAGTCTAAAAAGGCTATTAGCCAATGTTAGTTCCAACTATCTGGGGCCTTGCGAGGGGTATGTTGGGGATTATTGTCTCTGTGCAAGCATATAAAATGTTGTACCTATTTATTCTGTCTCAATTTCAGTAATGTGTTATGTTTGTGGAGCTCATAAGCCAGGGTATATTTCTGGGGTGATATAGAGTTTTGCTGTTGTTGATCAGAACAACATAGAGAGTCATACATATTCATGATTGTCAGATAGACTGGAGAGGACTGGTGTGGAAGAATTGAAGCTTATGTCTAAGAAATACATGTGAATTACCTTAAGTATTTCTTATTTTCTTTTAAGGGGGCATTATTTGGGCTAATGGTAAAATCTCGGGCTGACAATCATGTAGGTTTGAATCTGAGAGCAGCCACTACGTGTAAAAAAGGTTAGGTCTGTATTCAGTCCACCTCTCCTAAGACCCCAGACAGCTGGGACCAACATTGTGTAATGGCATTTTACTATTAAGTTTTTTAAGGGTTATGACTATATTCTTCTTTGGTAGTACCTTTTTGTTAATCCTTGGAGCCCTTGGGTACATAACTTTAGCCATAATATTTTTTGGTTGGGTGATGGAATCTATCATCTAGTAAGAAGATATGTATAATCTATATGGATCTAGCAACTTCAAAGACCTAAGATGCATTGAATGTCCATTTAAATATGCCACTCTGTCCTTTAATGAGCAGTCAACTATATACAAAACAAGTAGAAGAAATGAAACTTCTTATATTTCTGTATGAACTGTAATGGATCTGACTGCTTCTTATGATTGTTATGCAGATGCGAATCAATTCTTCAGCCTGGCTATAACTGCACAGTGCGAATTGAAAAGAACCGTGCCAAGTTGCGGAAACAAAATCACAAGAAATTGAACATTCCCACACAGAACAATGTGGTTTATACATGTAAGTTCTGTTCACACCGCAACCTGAAAAGAGGGACCCCAAAAGGTTACATGAAAGAGATATGTGCTTCTAAACCAAAACCAGCTTCAAAATTGAAACCTGGGAGCTCCAATCAGAAGGTTGTCACCTCTAAAAGCATGGAAAAAAGAGGAGCTATTAAAATGTTGGATGAAATAAACTCTTCTAAAACGAAATCCATCTTAGAATCAAATTCCAATGGTCCCACAACTCTTTCAGAAACAATGGGAGAGGTTTCCCAAGAGAACAGTCCACCAACTCCTTTGGTGGGAACTCGTACTCTCTTGTTGGAGGGAAAGGCAAAGAGGAGAAGGCAGAACCGTGCAGGATCTAACAAGGCAATAGAAACTGAAAGCAACTCTGCAGCCATGAGTGCTGGGAGTGTAGTCTCTGCAGGTGGTTCAAGTAAGAGGAAGAGAAGATCTTGGTGTAGTCTCAAGGAGATTGCCGAGAGCAGTGAACGAGAAAGCACTCAAAATATTGCTAATTTAAAGATCCCATTCTTTTTATGAAGGTTGATTCTGTTTACAACGGGTATACATGGGAGAAAAAGAAGATTTGGAGAGATCACACAAGTGGAGAAAAGCAATCCCTTTGGAAAATTTTCAAGGTTATCATCACTGTGCACAAGTTATTAGCTTAGAGCAAAAGGAAACATGAAATGTAATCTTTCAGAATTCAGAGAGAGCATTGGCCGAGCATCTGACCTGCGTGGGCCTAATAACTCAGTTTTGATACCCGAAATGGAAATTAGCAGCCAAACCCCCGACATGGCTTGGGAGGTTCTTAAGTTGCAATTTTGATTTGTCAAGTTTGTTAGAAGGCTTTATTTTATAGATAAGAAAATGAGTTATCATATTTGATTATTTAATTCAAATGTGGAGGTATGAGAATGACCTCCCAGATATCATTGTCTTGAATATTAATTGTCTCATGACATTTTTTTGAAACCTACCAAAAAAAAATCAAATGCCACTTAAAAAGGCGCATTTTAAGCATAGGTATTTTTAACCTCTGGTCATTAAAGCTAAAATGAAATGATAAATCTAGAGTTAGGATTGGGTTCCTACTGATTGGTCAAAGTTCTTCCCCTATTATGCCTTTACGGCATATTGAATTAACATAAAACTGAACTCTTTACTTCATTTTGAAATTACCATAAAAATAAACTCCTTAATCATGGTTTTAAAAACCGACCCGGAAATGAAATCACTTTGACCGCCAACCAATTCTTGAGACAAATGATCTGATCGTCTGATTCAAACCCTGGTTAGATGGGTTTGGGATTCAAAACCAGACCTGGATTAATGACCAGTTCCCAGATCAATCAATCCAACCGTCAAGTCTGGTCTGATTTTGAAAACCGTTCTCTTAGGCTGTGTTTGGTTTGAAGGAAAGGAAGGGAAATTTTGGAATATTCCAAAAGATTCCAAATCTTCCCTTTCTTGGTTTGATCATAAATGAAGAAAAGGAAGGAAAATGGGAGGATTTAAAATCATGAAAATGAGGAAGCGGGATCCTTCCATTTCGGTCGGAAACCACTTCCCTCAAAAATGAAAGTAAATGTGAGAAAAAAAATCAAAAGCCTCTCCTTCCATCGAGATTTTCATGTTCTGAAGAAACAACGGTATAGCAAATCAATTTATCAAATTCCAGCAACTAGAAGTGAAAAGCAGTGATAAATTCGAATCTGAAACTTGCGGTTTCATCTGGTTCAAATAGTAAATCAATTTATCAAATTCCAGCAACTAGAAGTGAAAAGAAGAGATAAATTCGAATCTGAAACTTGCGGTTTCATCTGGTTCGAATCTGAACCTCTCTTCTTCTTCTTCTTCTTCTTCTCTAATGCGTATAGAGAGTTTTGCATATGTTTATTACTTATGTTACTCTTCTGTAGTGCCTGGAAGTTTGCATCTGCTTGGTTGTAATTATAATTATCAGTTCCTTCAATTGTGTTCTGTTGCTGACATGCTTTTGAGAGTTCATGGGGATATCAAGTTGTTAGCTTGGTGTTTGGTTCCACTGGATCATTTGTGTTGATGGCAGCTCAATGTGCAAATCCTGTTTACGGTTGCTACCTGTAACTATAAGAATTCTAGGGAATTTAATATTTGCATATGCTGACTCATCACGAACATCATCTACTGTGGTTGATATATGATATTACTGAGAAGTGAACTTTAGAGAGTTGATAGGATAACAACCTTTTATAGGGGAAACCCACATGGATGAACGAACTCCTTAGACTAAGATGCTAAGATGCCAAATACATACAAAGATGTAGTAAGATGGGCAAATGATATAGCTTCCTCTTAAATCTCAAGTCGTCTTTTTGCCAAGGATATCTCCATTAAAATGTTGATGCCTTGTCCTGTAATTTTGATCTCATTATGCTGTGGTTCTCATTTGATATGTTAGTATCTTGTTTTAGTTTAGCCAATTATTTTTTTCTCTGGCCCACTGGTTACCAAATTGTATTGATCACAGAACCAAGAGAGTATTTGTTTGGCCACCATAGATTTCTTATGCCCAACTCCATAGGGTTTATTGAATGACCATATATAATTGTACTCCATAGGATTTAATAAATAATGACCTTATATGATTGTACTTTATAAATTCCAAAATGTATAAAAATCTATTGAGTTCACAAAATAATAATATGTAGAAGGATACAGTTAATCAATATCCAGCAATCGTCTTTCGGTGCACATTTTATCACTAGCATCTTTCATAGTGAATGTTTTGCTCTTGATTCTAGTGATATGGCACATAATGCATAAACTTATTTCTGTTGAAAGTGTTGTTTCCTCCGTATTAAGGTTTGGGATTTTAATTGATTTTGAACTCTGGGACAAAATCAGCATTTGTGTATTTTGATGATGTTTTAATCTAAGCATTTGAGACTCTTCTTAGGAATGAACAATAACTTGGTGCTTCAAACTTTCAGAGGAATAAACAATAGCTTGGTGTTCCAGACCTTTGAATCTTTTAAAGGGATAAGTCAAACCAAGCGTTTTGTCTCCTTGCATTTTCATCTCTACATGTCAATTGTGACTTGGTGTAGAATACCTGGTCTAATTGGTTGATGCATGGTCTGCACATTTTATTCTGAGAAAGTTGACTTACCTATTGTTTTTAGTCCTAGTGCTGGTTTTTGGTTCATTCATTTGTCATATGATTGATGGTTTGCTTTACTTGAGATATCCAGTGTTCAAGGGGCTCATGGTGTGACTAGGTTGACAATAAATGTATCTTACAAACTGATAAAAAGCAATGCATGCGTCCTTAACTTGTCGCTAAATTCATCTTCATCTATAGGAAATCATGCTTTGTAAATATCTACTATATTTGTGTTGTGTAATATGGAGTGATGCTTGTCTTTCTACCTCTTTTGTTGATGTTATGCCTAAAAGTTGGTAGTTAAGATTTAGTTCCTCGATGTTGTCATGGTATGTGAAAGTGTTCTTATGTTTGGGCTTCTCCTAAGTTGTTCTACAAGGTTATCAGTTTACTGGTTCTGAGGATTCAGACCTTTGGTTGTGATTTGAATACTATTTCTTTACCACTTTCACATTATGTTGGTGGCTATAATCCTAGTCTTCTGTGATTTGTGAGTTGTCCATTTGTTTACATTGTTACCACTATCTGTTTGTTGTGTTTTTAACCCATCCTTTGTGACGTTTAGGAGGACTTGCTATTTTATCTTTATCTCAGCATTAAAAGTAGGGTGGGACTTTTCTCTGAGCAACTGGCGGATGAGGTCTGTCCATATGGTATGATGGGAAAATATTTGAGCATTAACAGAGACTACTCTACCAAAAAATTTATTTAATGGTATTGTTCGATACTCATGCAACCATATCATTTATAGGGTTGCCAATGGGTTTGGGCAGACCCAAGACCCAACTGGACTAGCCTAAGACCTCATTAAATTCAAGTATGACAGATCATCCAACTCCAGAATATAAGGAGTTTTCTGTTTCATCAGTATATCATTGAACTGGGACTCGGTGCTTGGTCAAAACCAAACAAGGACTTAATAGCCACATCATTGTACTCGTGTAGCTATATTATTTACTTCCCACCTTAGATATGGCAAGGACTTTAACAGGTCTTTGCCTGAAAGACAGAAGATGGCCTAGCAAGAAGATGCCCTGTGTTCAGTCTAACTTCCAACTTTGAAGTACCTTTGTAGTTGTGGTCTTGTGGACCCGGGAGTGATGGGATGCACACAGAAATCAACACCGAGCACGTCTCATAGGTCGCCACCTGGACCTCAATCAAGTCGGCAAGCCCTCGAGGGAGGTCGCTCCTCACGTCGAGGTTGCTTCAACCGATACTGACGAGGTACCACAGGTCGGTCCTAGATGAGGTGCTATTAACCGCCCTGAGTCGTGGACGAGGTCGTTGGCTAAGTTTCTACCAAGTCGGCGGTGGAGGCAGGTCGCCAAGTCGACAACAGGGGCAAGTCGCCAGATCGGCAACAGTGCTAGGCCGCTAGCTAGGACTCCATCATTTTGGCTAAGGCAAGTTGTCGCCTAGGTGGTTCTGGGAGTCACCCAGTTGTTCCGAGATGCCATGTGTCATGATGCTAGTGGAGGGGCAAATCTGCCCTGATGGAGATTTTTTTCTTTTTCCAATGACGATTATTGATGAGAAAGTCAAAATTTTCACCAAAGAAAGTCAAACTTTTTCCTATTTTGATGATGATCAAAGGTATTTTTGGGTTAATTAGATTTTAAGAGGAAATGGTAAAAAAAATAGAGAAAATTTAATAGGGTATTTTGGTAATTTGATACCTTCCGTCATCTGGCTTAACGTCCGAGAGGGTATTTATTACAACATAAAAGTTGAATGAAGAGGGTCTTTGTCACTAACGCATAGTACGGGGGGTTTTTGTAAGTTACCAGAGTCGCAAAAAGTAAAAAATAACACCTGGTAAGTAGATTTGTTCATGGGCCGAGCCGGGCTCGGGCCGGGCTTTTGCTCTTTATTAACATAAATTTTTCAGGCCCGAGCCCGGTCCGACCAACAGGCCTAAAACTTGGGCCCAAGTCCGGCCCTCATAAAAAGCCCGAAGCCCGACCTGGGAGTCTGAGCACCGGTGCCCTCTGAGGATTGAGAGAATGGTGCCTGTTGAGTTCGCCGATTCCTGGGAGTCTGAGAGTGAGAATAGAAACTGAGAAAGTGAGAAGATAGAAGATGACAACAGTGCCGGCCAAAGAGAGAGAGAGAAAGAGAACTCACCGCTTGAGAGAGAGAGACGATCTAGATCTGGTAGCGCCAGCCGCCGATGCTTGAGTTCGTAGAACGAAAATGGTGCGCCTGGGTTCTGGTGGCGCCAGTTGTAGAGAGAATTGAGAAGATAGAAGACCTAGTTCTAAGAAGAGAGAGAACTGAGAATGAGAAGAAAGAAGATGAAAACGGTGCTGGCTGGAGAGAGAGAGAGAGAGAGAGAGATCACCGCCGAAGAGAGAGATGACTACTTCTGGTGGCGTTGGCTGCCGGTGACCGAGTTCACAGGTGCAACTGGGTTCGCCGGTTCTAAGAGTTGAGAGGGAGAAATGAGAGCTGCTTCTGAGAGTGAGAGTGAGAAAGGAGAATGAAAAGAAAATTTTTAAGTATTTAGGGTTAGGATTAGGCAGTTTAGGAAAAGTCGGGCCGGGTCGGGCTCGGATCGGCCTTTTTTAACAAACCCCCGAACCCGACACGTAAAATAATCGGGCTCGAGCTTTTAGGCCCGAGGGTCAAGCCCGTGGGCTAAAACACATGCTCAAGTCCGTCTGGGGGTCAGCCCGGCCCGTCGGGCTAGCCGGCACATGAACAGGTCTACTGATAAGTGATAATCCCTGTATTTGCATAAAGTTATCAGGGATGCTGTGGTCATATCGGGTGATTCAGGTGAAGCCCATCAAACGAGTTGCCCTTTCTTAAGTCTCAGGCTCTTCCATTTTCTTCGACTTCCACCGAACGTTTAATGAACTACGCATGGATCCGAAGACGGACAAACTCGTTAGAAGAGCGACTATGGTGGCCACTATAACTGCTTCCTATTTCCTTCTCACTGCCGACTACGGCCCCGAACCTAACGTCCTTGATCCTGTAAGTTCATGGTTATACTTTTTTTTTTTTATCATTTCCATTAAACAATGAAATTCAATTCCTAATCTAGGGAGGATGAACTGAATTTATCTTTGTTCCATATTGAAAATTTTCTTGTGGATTTCTATATATTGCCGGCCTTCTGCAGTTCTTTGGGTCCTCATAAGTCATAACCACTGTTACTGTTAAGCATACAATGATTTGGTAAGTTTATGATACTCATGATAATGCTGTTTTAGGTTTTCCTCTGAAACATCCCAATAGGTTTTTATTCTTTTTATCCTTTCCTTGCAAACTTGTACTATTTGTTCTAAATGGTGTGTACTATCTGTATTTACATTAGCTTTATTTGATTTTTTTTTATCAGTAAAATCAATGAAAGCTTTATTAATATAGAGAAAATTTACAAAGGAGAGCAGCCTCGGCTAGAGACAACTCCAGAAAAACCCTATTAGGATTACAACCAAGCCCAGAAAATCTAATCTCTTCTAACCCCTTGTTTTGCTAATTGATCTGCTAGACTGTTTGCCGATCTTGGAAGCCACCGGATTAGAGTTTGCATATCTTTTGACAGGCTTCTGAATTTTTTAATTTCACTTCTGAACCACGAAGGGCTCTTTTCCTCTCCTCTCAACCTTTATTTGAATTTGAATGGTGTGTAGTATCTGTATTTACATTAGTTTTATTTGCATTTGAAGTTCCGGTTGTTTCTTTTTTTCTAGATGATCTGATTTTAGTTTTCGTATCATTTGAACCCACAATATCATCATGTAATTGGAGTTATTTCCGCTTGTTAAGGGAACGACTTATGAAATCCAGAAATGATTTTATGCCCATCACTTCTTAGCAACAGGAGATGGATCCATTTTTTTATGATGAAGTTTGCCTCAAATACAATGGAAACTACAGTACAGTCTACATTCATTTCATTCTAGGTGCTCTTTAAGCGCTCCATTAATGTTTTTTCTTCTCAAACTTCTAATTTTCTAGCGATGTCAACCTACTTAAACCTTAAGTTCTAGTTTGTACCGAAGTCTAAGAATGTTACGAGTATATTTCTGCTAACTGTGAAAACACTTGAAGTAATTCATACATTATGATAAAGCCATTCAACTTCTTCCCGATCTGAAGGGTTGTTATTTTCAAAAAAAAAAAAAAATCTGAAGGGTTGCTATTTTTGCTTGATAGAATTGTGGTGCATTTGGGTTTTAGTGTCAGTCTCTTTGGCTTTAGCTTGGCTTGTTAGAAATTTTACTTTGACCATTACACATGTTATTTTTGAGTTCTGAATTCTGATTGGTTTCAATGGCAGATCAAGAGGGCTTTAAAATCAGCAGAACATTCTGTTAAAAGTCTTGTTTTTGGCTCAGAGAAAGAATCTCAAGAAAGTGAAAAAGGGAAAGGAAGCTCCAATGTTGCAAGGGAACATCCATAGTCCATTTTCAATTACTTCGCAAATGCTAGAGTGTTGTTGAATTTTGGGAAAGATACAAGATGGAACGCTGATGGTTTTCTGTCCCTTTGCCACTTTGGCAGATTGCTTACTGTCTTTTGTAAAGAAATTGGGCTTGTAGATCAGATGCTAGAGGTAACTACCAAAAAGAAAAATTCAGATGTTAGAGGTCTTAGATCGGATGCCATTACCACATAAGTTGCTTTTTCTAAGCTTTTTTTGTTTTTTCTTTGTGATATCCAAGCTTTGGAATTCAGAGAAGCTATACTTAAGAGTAAGGAAAATAATTTGGAGTTTTACAAGTCTTCCTGACCACCTCTGGTTTAGTAGAGTTGGTGTTTGGCATAGAGCAACCTTTTCAGAAATGTCACAGGATTGAAATCCTGTTAGTTTGCTGCATGCTCTCTAGGTTGAACACCCTTCAGCCCATTCTGCCTCCCTAAGTCACAAGCGCTTGGTTGAAGGGCTCTAGAGGCTGATTGAATAGAAACAATAAAAAGGAAAAGGAAAGGAATACTTGCTACATTCCGGTTCATAAACGAGTGGGAAATTTCAAGTTCTTAACCCGGTTTCATATGCATGGTTTCTAATCTTACATGTTACCTCTTATGCCCCACACTTCCCCTAGTGCCGAGTCTAATTTTCTTTTCAATTTCTGTCATTTGTTGTTCGAGGTCGAGGATCACTCCCAGGAACAGGTATTGCGGGATTGCAGCATGTAGGAGATTAGTCCTAGAATGAACCCAAATGAAATTCTTTGATTTGTAACTATGATGTCAGAATGATGTGAATGATTCAACTTTCAAATGGTTAGAATCCCTTATTCGGTATTTTTTATTATGTTAGGACAACTTCCAGATGTCTATGTGGTCTTCTGCGATATGTCCTGATCAATACGCCAGTAGGCTGCGATATGTCCTGATCAATACGCCAGTAGGGGCGTATCGTGTGATATCGATAGTGTTTTTTTTTACTTTTTTTCTTTTCTTCAAAACCGATATCAGTCAATATGTATCGATACTTGAACCTTGGTCCTGATATGTATTTTCTTGTTTTTGGTAGAAATCTATTTCTCATTTTTGGTCGAGGTCAAATTGATGATAATGATGATTAGTGCCACAATGGAGTTCCGGTTACAGAGATCGGGAACATTGAGTGGGATCCTGAAATGACATAATCTACCTACGTATAAGCTTAAGGAGATCACAATCTAACATCCGAAGTATATTGTGGCAGCATTTTAATAAAAAAAGTATATTGTGGCAGTTAATGCGAAAGAACCTTTTGCCATCAAAACATTATGTGGGTGTTCGACATTGGAGCGTTTTTACAAGTGGGTCTTGATTTACAAGTGTTTTGTCAGCACAAAAAGATATTGAAATGCAGGTTGATAGGGTGTTTAAAGTAATTTGGCTTATTATTATAATATATTTATAAGGGTAAATTTTTTAACTATGTATATGGTTTATCTAATTGATTAATTCTATCATTAATATTGTCTTAAAGTGTCCCTACTGTTTCTAAAAATTGGCATTGCTTTAAGTTTTAACGGAAATAAATGAAATATCAAATTTGTCTTTCACTATTTCTCAAATTTTTAAAATAAAATCTAATAAAAAATTCAGGAAGAGGAAGGGGATCGCAGCTCCAACGATGATGCTTCGGATATGAAAAAACCTCTTGATGTTGGTGCATTCGGCTGGCCTGTATGGGGTTGACATGTGTCAACTAGAGGGTGTCAGCATAGGCTCGCCATGGGGATGCTCAGGGTTACCTGACGTGGACCAGGCGCGCCCAATTGTAGGGCACTGCGTGGCTCCGGTAGAACATCTCGACAGGCCCTTGTACGGCTCGCATCTGGACCATCCGAGCCCAACTACCTCTTGGAAGCTCCAACTATAAATACAACGCACCCCCCACTTACCTTGCGCACGTACTAACTTGACCGTCGAAGTCCTCGCCTCGGGTCCTCACACGAGGCCTCTAACACCTCCCTTGCAGATTCACCGCTATAGGAACTGCACTCCATCCTCCCTCGAACGCCCTTCTCAGTACTAGCCCTCAGCTTCTATAGTATCCGAAGGAGCGATTCGCCACGGCCTCAACTCGTCTCCTGTGGACCCTCAGAGCCTTTGGCCCTCCTTCAAAGCTTGGGAGTGAATTTACTTTGTTGCCCTCATCCAAACCGAGCATCAACAATTGGCGCCGTCTGTGGGAAACGTCACTAAGACGACCCCCTAAAACACTATAAACCCAAGATGTCCTAAGCTTCAGACATAATGGTACAAAGAGCCAGGAACCCCCAGAACCTGGTCACAAATGATCAGTTTCAGTTGGTCCTCGATCATCTGGAATACCTCACGCAGCGCGTGGAACAAGCTTGCCCCCAGGTAGGAGGTCTCTCCCAAGGCGACCGCCCCACCGGGGTGTCAGATCACTAGGGCCAGCGTCAGCACATTGAGCCCCCAGCACTCCGCCTAGCCGACCCCCAACGGGCCGAGCCCGCCGAGTTCGGTAGTAGTCAACCCGCTAGCCCACCACATAGGAACAAAAGACTTCCCAACCGAAGGGAGGAAGAGCCAGCATGGTCCGAAGATAGCTGCCAACCTTCTGAACAACGGACGAAGGCGGGCACCTCGGTTGTCATAGCGCCCACTCAAGGGCTGAGGGTCGATGCCGTGCCTCTCTGCACCGGTCTCAGACCTCCGTGGCAAGCCCCAACCAACCCTCAGATTACGGAACTACGGATCAAGCTCAGGGCCATCAAGGACGAGCTTCGCTAGGTTCGAGAGAGCCGAGCTGACGCCTCGGCCGATCAAAGCAATCTGACAAGGAAAATGGATGCCTTCACCTCGAATATCATCTCCAAGCCCTAAAACTCCCACACTGGAGATGTATGATGAGAACTCAGACCCCGACGACCACCTGGAAAGTTTCAGAGTGCTAATGACACTCAATGGGTATTTCGATGCCTTGACGTGCCAGACTTTCTAGGCCACTTTCAGGGGAGTTGTTTGTCGTTGGTTCTCCAACCTCCCACCTCGGTCTGAGGTCCTACATCGACCGCTTCAAGAACGAAGAGCTCGAGGTCCATGACCTCGACTCCATGGTCTCTATGCACGTTGCCATTAATGGGCTCCACCCTGGTTCAGCCCTAAAGTGCTCAGTCGCCAAGACCTCGCTGAAGACGAACCTCGAGTTCCTCAAGAAGGCCCAAAAGTACATTGCGGCCGAAGAGGTTTCGGTCAGAGACCACCAAGAAAGGGAAGCCGAGCACCACAACGGGCCTTCTGAGAAGAAGAGGAAGGGCGGAGACCACCACCACCTCAACAACAACAATAGTAAGGACCATAAGAAGCCACCGGCCTCGGCCCTGGCTTACAACTAATACACACCACTCAACTCCACCCGGATGCAGATATTGATGCAGATCGGGGAGAAGTTTATGAAGTGGCCTGAAAAGATGAAGAGGAACCCTAAGAGGGGAAATCCCAAGAAATACTGCAAGTACCACCGTGGCATTCGGCATGACACTAAGGATTGCTATGACTTGAAAAATGAGATAGAGTCCCTCATCCAAAGAGGACACCTTAAGTAGTTCGTGGGTGGAGGGCCCGATGCCTCCTCCTCCCAGCAACAACAGCAGCACCAGCAGATAGCCAAAGTCATTGATGTCATCGCCAGGGGCACGACCTTGTGTGGGGGCCTCGGCCTACAAGGCCTACACCAAGCAGCTAAACATCCAAAGGCCTGCCCTCAAGAAGACAAAACAGCAGGAAACCCTCTCCTTTATGGACGAGGACTTAAAGGGGGTCACAGTCCCCCATGATGATGCTCTCGTGATCTCGGTTGTCGTCGCAAACTTCATAGCTAAAAGGATTCTCATCGACAATGGTTCCTCGGCTGACATCCTCTTCTATGAAGCTTTTGAGAGGATGAAGATAGCGCCTGAGTGCCTCCAGCTAGCCGATGTCTTTGCTTGGTCCGCCGTTGACATACCCGGAATTGACCCTTCGGTCATCACTCACAAGTTGAGCATGGACCCGAGCTCTAGGCTAGTTCGTCAAAAGCAAAGGAACTTTGCATCGGAGTGTTGGAAGGCCATAGGAGAGGAAGTTGGCAAGCTACTTGATGTCGTCTTCATCCGAGAGGTATACTACCCTAACTGGTTGTCAAATGTGGTTTTAGTAAAGAAAGCTAATGGAAAATGGCGGATCTGTATTAATTTCACGGACCTTAACCGAGCCTGCCCTAAGGATAGTTTTCCTTTGCCGAGGATGGACCACCTCATCGATGCCACTACAAGGTACGAACTACTCAACTTCGTGGATGCCTTCTCTGGATACAACCAAATAAAGATGCACCTAGAGGACGATGACAAGACCTCGCTTATCACCGAGCATGTCACTAGGGGTGGATTCGAGCCAAGCCGAGCCGAATACTACTAGGCTCGAGCTCGATTTTGAGAAAAAATATTTTATAAAAATAAAAAAATTATATATAAAAATATTTTTATTTGATATTTAAAAATTAATAATTAATAATTATAAACTAATTATAATAATTATATATATATATATTCGAACCAGCTCATGAGCCTCGTAAGCCGAGCTCCAGTAGGCTCGAGCTCGACTCGTTTAATAATTGAGCCAATGAATTGGACTTGAGCTCGAGCTCGGTTGAAACCAAGCTGAGCTGAGCTTTTCATGACTCGAATACGAGTAACTCGTGAAAAGTTCGGCTCGTTGCCACCCATACACGACACTTATTGCTACAAAGTGATGTCCTTTGGCCTTAAGAATGCAGGGGACACCTACCAGCGCCTTGTCAACAAAGTGTTCAAAAATCAGATGGGGAGGAACGTCGAAGCCTACATAGACGATATTGTGGTGAAGAGCCTGAAAGCCGAGATGCACACCTCGGACCTAGCCGAGACCTTTGACACCATGCGAAAGTTCAACATGAAGCTTAATCCCAACAAGTGTGCCTTTGGCGTCACCTCAAGCAAATTCTTAGGCTTCGTCATTACTCAAAGAGGCATTAAGGCTAACCCGGAGAAGATACAGGCCATATTGGACATGGCACCCCCCCGGTCGGTGAAGGAAACTCAGAGACTCACCGGTCGAATAGCTGCTCTCAACAGCTTCACGTCGAAGTTAGCTGATCGCTGCCTTCCCTTCCTCCACTTCATCAAAAAGTTGAAGGATTTTCAGTGGACAGAGGAATGCTAGCGTGCCTTTGACGAGCTAAAGGTCTACCTCGCCTCACCTCCCCTCCTCGCTAAGCCAACTCCAGGAGAAACCCTATATCTATACCTGTCAGTCGTGGACGAGGCAGTCAGCTCAGTTCTGATAAAAGAACACGAAACGCAGAAGCCGATATACTACATTAGCAAGGTCCTCTGCGACGTTGAAACCATATATCCCGAGGTGGAGAAACTGGCCTTCACCCTCGTAGTCTCGGCTAGAAAGCTCAGACCGTATTTTCAAGCTCATACTATAGCGGTCCTGATGAACCAACCTCTTAGGGTTGTCCTCACCAAGCCTAAGACCTCAGGGCACTTGACCAATTGGGTCATCAAGCTCTCTGAATTTGACATGCAGTACCAGTTGAGGCCGGCCATCAAAGTACAAGCCCTAGCAGACTTCGTAGTAGAGTGCACCTTTAGTCGAGCCCTCTACCGAGCCCCCGAAAATGCTAAAGGGGACCGTCCGACCGTGGAGGCTCACCCCAAATGGAAACTCTTTGTTGATGGTTCATCCAACACCAAAGGAAGCGGAGCGGGTCTTATCCTTCTCACCCCAGATAATGCAATCATAGAGTATGCGCTAGGGTTCGACTTTCCAGCATCTAACAACGAAGCCGAGTACGAGGCCCTCCTCGCTAGATTGCAGCTTGCCAAGGACATCGGCTCCCTACACGTCGAAGCCTTTAGCGACTCACAACTGGTGGGGAACCAAGTCAATGGCGAGTACGAGGCCAGAGAACAAAGCTTCTCCCTACAACGATTTCCGCGAGCTGAGAACACAAGAGTCGACGCCATTTCTAAGTTGGGCAGCACCTTGGATGCAGCCCTCGACTGCACTTTTCGCATGGAGAAGCTACCGCGACCCTCTATAGAATAAGCCCAAGTACTTCCAGCAGAGGCCGAACCATCATGGATGGACCCCATCATCGACTTCCTACCAACAGAACAACTATCCAATGAAAAGAACCAATCCAGGAGACTCCAACGACAAGCAGCCGACTACACCTTGCTGGAAGAAAAGCTATACAAAAGATCCTTCACCTTACCTTACCTCCGATGCCTTCGTTAAGAGGAGTGCGAGTACGTGCTCCGAGAAATTCATGAAGGCATCTGTAGTAACCACCTTTGCGGCCGAGACTTAGCTCAAAAAACACTAAGGCAGGAGTACTTTTGGCCGACTCTTCACAAAGATGCAACCGAGCTGGTTCGAAGGTGAGACCAATGCTAGAGACCTACCAACCTTTGCCATCGGCCGGTCACAAACCTCTCAGCTCTTAGCAGCCCCTGACCCTTCGCCAAATGAGGAATGAACCTCCTCAGCCCTTTCCCTCAGGCAACGGGGGGAAGGAAATACCTCGTCGTCGTTGTGGACTACTTTACAAAGTGGGCAGAATCCGAACCCCTGTCTACCATCACAGTT
>NW_010729088.1:2582127-2602460 GCF_000365185.1 Nelumbo nucifera | reverse complement strand
CCCTCAGGCAACGGGGGGAAGGAAATACCTCGTCGTCGTTGTGGACTACTTTACAAAGTGGGCAGAATCCGAACCCCTGTCTACCATCACAGTTCGAGCAATTCAGAACTTCTTTTGGAAGAGCATTATTTGCCGCTTCGGCCTCCCCCACATGCTAGTCACCGACAACGGGAAGCAATTTGACAATGCCAAGTTCCGGTAGTGGTGTGCCTCCCTCGACATCAAGCAGTAGTACACCTTGGTAGGCTACCCCCAAACAAATGGCCTACCCAAGGTCACCAACAAAACTATACTGGATGGACTGAAAACCAGACTCAACCGAGCTAAGGGCCTATGGGCTGACGAGCTCAGCAGTGTACTTTGGGCATACCGGACCACACCTCAGACGACCATGGGAGAAACCCCGTTTGGCCTAACCTATGGTACAAAAGCAGTTATCCCAGCAGAAATCGGCCAACTGACACTCCGAACTGAAACGCACAGTGAAGTCGAGAACAGTGAAGCACTTAGAGCAAACCTAGACCAACTGGAAGAAGTCCAGAAGCAAGCACAAGGGTAGCTGCCTATCAGCAACGAGTGGCCCGCTACTACAACTCGAGGGTAAAAGAGAGGCACTACAAGGAGGGAGACCTCGTCCTTAGGAAAGCCATTGTCCCCGAACCAGGTGTGGGTAAACTTGGTCCCAACTAGGAAGGCCCCTATAGAGTCAAGAAAGTCGTAGGTCCCGACACCTTTTGTTTGGAACACTTAGATGGAAGACCCGTTCCTCGGACGTGGAACTCAGAGAACCTCCAGATGTACTACCAGTAAATGCAAATTTTCGACTTAATGTTTAGCGTGTGTTCTCACTAAGTCCCCAGGACCCCTCGGCTTCGCGATTGGCCGAAGCGCGCAGCCTCTCCCGAGGACCTTGCGCTCGTGCTGGACCGTTGCCAGGGTACATAGCCAGTGGCGAACACCCTAACTTAGCGCCTTGCCAAACTAAAAATACAGTAGGATGACCAAGGCATCACACGCCTCTCTACCTGCCTTGGCGGCGGATGGCCTCCTAGTCATATATACTTAACGCGATTAAGTAAACAATAGCCCCGACCAATGCGGCGATTCACCTCGGCCTGAGACCCCGACCTCCTTGGAGCACCACCTCGGCCTCGTCGAAGTAACCACTTGGGAGAGAGACTAGCCAGGCGAACTACATCTAGGCCTCGGCCTCCCTCTCATACTTCGGCAAACCACCTTGACCTAGCCTAAGTGAACACTTGGGGGAAAAAATGAGACAGGCAAGTTGCACCTTGGTCACATACCCTTGCCTCGGCCTCGGCCTTGGCCCCTCAATAACCTAAAGCGAGCGTGTACCTAAAGCGAGACATTACGAATCATTTTTTGAACTGTGATCTCTTTGTTGGGGGGGCAGAGACCTCTCGATAAAAGAGAGAGAGAGAGAGAGAGAGAGAGAGAGAGAGAGAGAGAGAAGGAGAGAACACCATACAAAAACTGCTCTAAATTCATTCATTCATCTTGTAAGGCATTTACAAAAAATTTTCTATGGCCTCAATGGCAGAGCACATTTACATCATAAAAAAATAAAAAATAAAATCAAGAAGAACCCCCACTAAGCTTCACCGCTAGCCGGGGGTGGGGTAGAGTCGTCAGCGTCATCAGCAACCTGAGTCTCCTCGGGGGAGTTAGGAATCACCTTCAGCTCCTCGACATCAAAATTGGGCATCACCTGCAAGAGGGCCTTCTTGGTGTCCTCGATGCCATCTAGGAACGATGTGGAGGCATACTCCGCGAGGGCCTGCTGGTATTCGAGCAATTTCTTAAAGGCCTCCACCGCCTCGGCTGTTGCCTTAGCCACCCGCTTCTCCGTCTCGGCCGCTGCCTCAATAGCACTCTTCTCCGCTTTGGCCACCCGCTTCTCGGCCTCAGTAGCCCGCCCTTCGACTTGGGTTGCCCGCCACTGAGCCTCTATGACGATGCTGTCAAGGCGGACCCTCTCCTCTTGCTCTTGAACGAGGCGGGCCCGTGTTTTCTTCAGGTTGGCCTCCAACTTTGTCCGGAGCAGCTGCTCATCCTTGTGGGCCTTGTTGAATGTGTCCTGCTTGCCCTCAGCAATGGTGACAATCACTTGGAGCTTCTCCTTCTCCTCGAGCCTGCCTAGGTGCCCCAAAGTAAGGCTCATCTGGTTTCCCAGACCGATGAAATGGAGAAAAGCCTGCAACAAGAATCACCAATAAGGACTACAACAAAGAAAGAACAAAAAGACGAAGCATGAGGACAAAAGCTTACCTCGGCCAAGTGGTAAAGCCCCTTGTCGTGGACAGACTGAGGCTAGCTCTGCATCATCCTGAAGCGATTCCTCGAGAAGATCGCTCTGCTCACCAGGGCTACCCGATCCCTTCCTTAGCAATCGAGTCTCCCTCGCGAACTAACCACCGGGGGCGAAAGACCTTGGAGGACTGCTCGGCTCCCCCGGCAAGCTCCTGTGCAAACGTGGGGGTGGATGGGGGCCCTGTAGGGTACCCCTTGGTGGGAGGCTTCTTCGTCGCAGCATCCCCAACGTGGCGCTCACCGTTGGCCACCTTCTTCGGTGGCTACTCTCTCAAGGCCTGCTTAGCAGTTCTCTTCTTACCCGCCTCGGCCGGGTTCTTGGACCCCTCGATCGGCCTCTACCCCTTGTCCCCCCGGCCTGTGGGGACTTGTTGTTGAGTGGCCCCCTTAGCGGGGACTTGTTGCTAAGCAGCCCCCTTGGTAGGGACTGACGCCCGCTTATCCCTCGCAAGCACAACGTCGACAGGCCTTCTCGGTGTCTGCCCTCCTGCTTTCTTGCTTGCCTAGGCCTTCTGTTTGGCGTGAGCTCTCTCCAACAGCAACTTCTTGTCGTCCATCGGCACCTCTACAAAAGGAAGACAACGAATCAATATCAGCAGACGAGGATGAGTGGAACAAGTAAAAAAGTTATGAAACCTCTCCCACCGAGGAGGGTAGGTGAGCCACGACAACTGCCTCCTCGTCCCGAAGCGGAGGGGGACACTTCTTGATAGTTGTGCAGGCCTCTCCCCTACTCGACCTAAATGTCTAACCTTTGGGGCAAGAGATGAAAAAGAATTTGCCCTTCCAGTTGTGGATAGACGTGGAGTTATCGATGGGCCTCCCCCTCCGTGGCTGAAGGTAGTACATGCTGGCCTCAGAAGAACGCTTCCTCGATATAAACATGGCCTGGAATAACTTCGGGGTCAGCTCCATGTCCCAAAGCTGAGCCCACACCAACATAGCTACGAGGGTCCTAATGGAATTGGGCATCAATTGACTGATTGTGATGCCATACCACTCCAACAGCTCTGAGATCAAGGGAGGAAGAGGAAACCTAAGGCCAAACTCTAAAAAGTGTTAGTATATACAAATTTCCCCCTTGTCGGGGGTCCACGGCTGGTCACCAACATCTGGAACCCTAAGCTGGTAGGACCGAGGTATGTGAAACCTCCTAGCTAGGGCTTTCACTAAGTCTACATCTAGAGTGTTGTCGAACTCCGAACATGGAAGGTTAGCCATGGCCACCCTTCGGGCAGCACTTTTGGCCATCGTCCCCTGGGACGGGCTCCGGGATCTACTCCCCCTTGGCTTGGGGGGACCCTTCTGGCCCCCTCGGCGTCGCAGATGCAACGTTTTCACTGGGAGGGTCATTGCCTCGGCGGCTGCCCTCGGCACCCATGGTGTGAAGAGAGCTCCCTTCCAAACCAACCAGAAGTTCATAGCACTCTAGGCCAGAATCAGATAAAGACATGGTGTGAAGAATTACCTAGAGACGGAGAGGAAAAGGAGGAAGATGAGGTGTGTTGAAGAGTCGAAGGTCTAAGAGCAGAGTTCACTTGATAGCAAGGGCGCATAGAGACAAATGATGAAGAAAAATCACCACTAAGGCCCTTATTTAAAGAAGAATGAACGGCTCAGATCCCACCGGATCCAACGGTCGTGAGGCCTTCGCCTTCGCTGACCATTTGCGGTGTGACACTCGGTGCCTAGCCTTGAGGAAAAGAAACGACGCCTAGTGAACCAGTGTGTGTCTAGCCTCGGGGAAATGAAACAACGCCTAGTGAACCAGCGCCCAACCTCGGGAAGACGAAACGACGTCGAGCGAACCGATCGACCCATTCGTTGCAACCCGCCGGTTCGGGTGCACAAACCCGATGGACGCGTAGACTGGCTCGCCCAGAGCGCCCGTCCCCCCTACGGAAGACTCTCCTTGCTAGATCCATATCGGGCACGACCCCGGCGTGCCAGTCCATGAATCATGTACTGTGCACAGCCCCAGACCGTCATTGCGTGAGTACAAGGCATAGGCTTGGCTCAACCGGGCCCCCACCACCTCGGTCTCCCTAGCCGAAGCCAAGGCATCCACAACTTCACCTCTCTTCCACGAACTGAAATTAGGCCGAAGTAGAAGCGAAATGAAAGCGACGCCACTGCAGGGTACACTCCGCTAAACAAGCCCGATGGCACCTACCAGTATCAACACTCCCTTTAGCCGAAGCTGGGGCCCCTTTTGGACACCCACCTCAGCCTTGGGAGTGGGGGGCAAGTGATGTAGGTGCATTCGGTTGGCCTGTACGTGGCTGATGCGTGTCGACTAGAGGGCACCAACATAGGCTCGCCATGGGACGCTCAAGGTTACCTGACGCAGACTAGGCAGGCCCAATTGCAGGGTGCCATGTGGCTCTAGCTAACTACCCCCTGGCAGCTCCGAGCCTATAAATACAGGCCCTCGTACGGCTCGCATATGGACCATCCGAGCCTAACTACCCCCTGGCAGCTCCGACTATAAATACAAGGCACCCCCCACAAGGTAAAGGATTCAGTTCGAAACCTTTGTGATCTTTAGTGCTCTCTCCTCTAAGGACTTAGTGCTATCTGAGACCTCGTCTAGACCCCTTGGTTCCAAACTCATTACTTACCTTGCACACGTACTAACTTGATCGTCGGCATCCTCGCCTCGGGTCCTCACCCGAGGCCGCTGACACCTTCTCCCTTTCAGATTCATCGCTACAGGAACTGCACTCCATCCTCCCTCGGACGCCCTTCTCAGTATTAGCCCTCAGCTTCTACAGTATCCGAAGGAGCGATTCGCCTCAGCCTCCAGTCCTTGGCCTTGACGCATCTCCTCTAGACCCTCAGAGCCTTCAACCCTCCTTCAAAGCTTGGAGTGAATTTACTTTGTTCCTCTCGGCCAAACCGAGCATCAACACCTCTCATCCCAGCGACAACGAAATTTTTAACTTGAAGGAAGCTTTGATTAATTCATTCAATAGCACAAATCGAGTGTTGAGGCATCGCCAATAGTGGAACTGGTCCGCACACCCTTCTCTTCTTCTTTGTTGTTCAAAGCTGAGGTACACTCGTTACGTACGCCCAAACTGGGAAACTTGATCCAAGTTTGCCCTGACACAGCAAACCGACTGGGTTGAAGGAAACATGAAGTCTCAATGGTGATTTCGTTTAGAGGTTCTATGATCACCGATGATCGGAGGACTGATATGTCCAAAAGTTACAACTGAGTTGATATGTTCACTTGCCCCAAAGAACCACTCAACCGGGTTGAGAGAGAGAGAGAGGTCAGAGGAGGAAGGGGGTGTCAGTGTGCGTCGAGAGGAAAGGTGTATTTTTACATTCCAATCCTATTTTGCGGCCATTTGGATGGCGTGTAAAAATTCACCAAAATTCGGTGTAAAAGTGATTTTCAATTTTTTTTTTTTACTTCGATCATCGATGTAAAACTCCATCAAAGTAAACAAGGTGTAAAAACTCCGAATCAGCCAACGACTCTTCGTCTCCTCTGATCCTCTCTCTCACCATCAAGCACTTCGCTAGCACCCTCACCGTTGTTCTGCTGGTCACCCCTTCTCTTCCACACCCTCCCTTTCTCTCACTCTTTCTCTTCTTTTCTCACCGTTTTTCACAGATTCGAATGCCCTAATCTCAGAACATAGAGGACGCTCTCAGGTTGTCATCATCCCCATCTCGCAACGAACAGAAGGTACCAGATCTAGAGCTAGCTACATCGCGGCCCTGTTCATGACTACAACCATTACCAATGGCGCTACTCGCATCATTCCTGCAACTCAAATGGGAATGGTACCCTATACACATCGAAACATTCAAATTCAAAACCCTAGCTCTGGCTCCACCACCACCAACATTCTTGCTCCATTGACTCTCTAATCCTTCTTTCTTTACCCCCTTATCGGCATTCCAAGCCAAAGGCTCAGAGCTTCTTGCATTGGAGCCTCCACGTCGTACTTGCCAAACTAGGCTACTCCTCCCAACATGGATTCCACCTCGACTAGGACTACTTGGCCATTTTTGGAACTTGCACTCCCCAGCTGAGTTACTACGTGAATAAGGGGTGCTACTAACCTTCCGAGAAGCCGCTCCTCTAGCGGCCATCTTTGGCCAGTTGCAGCTATTCCCAGCCGAACGTCTCCTGGAGAATGGCCATATATTGATGTTGAGCTCCGCTGCGTTCGCGCCATTGCTACTTTTCCTTTCTTTCTTCGTCTTTGTCTCTGTCTTCATGATTGTTGGTGGTTGTAGAGGATGCCACGGCTGCCACTTTCCTTTCACCCTTCTTGGAAATGTCCCCCCATTGTTTGAATGTCAAAAATATAGGCGGTGACTCGGATAACAAAGCTGCTGACTCTAGTCTTGGCCCAGGCTCTGATTCGGGTTCTGGAGTGTGCATCTCCTCTGCATTGGCTTTGGGTTCTGAGTCAAGTGGGTCCAAGTGGTGGGAAGGGAGGTGGAACGGGAGCAGAACGCCATCAACAAATAATTCGTCAGTAGAGTGGAGGTTGGGTTGTGGGAAGGATAGGTTTCTTACTATCTAGAACTTGAACTCAGGCGAGTTGGAAGCGCTGCTCCTCCTTCCATTGTTGCTGGGTGAGAGAATTTTGTGGGTTGCAGGTGTTTGAGCTTCTGGTTCAATTCTGGGTTTCTCCATGGATGCGATCATGCGAGAGCCGGCCAGAGAGGGAGAGAGAAAGTGTGTGAGAGGGGAGAGGAGGGAAGTGGGGAGTAGTTTTTGTTGTACAGAGGTGGGTGGTGTGAAGTGTTTTTTTTTTCCTCGAGAGTCAGCACATGGTTCTGTGCAGTAATTTTTACATGGGCTTTTATTCCAAAACGGTTGAATTTGGAATTTACAAGCATTTTTAATTCTAGAACACACATAAAAAAATACTCTCATGATTTACACTCATCTTCCAAACGCACAACAGTATAAAATTAAACATTGACCGATTCAACTTTTGTGATGATACATTTGGTCGTTTTTCATTTACATCAGTGTATTTTTGTATTTACACTGAAAACAAACATCCTAAAAAATTTTAAAGTTCATGTGGTATGACATGTTTACAGATTTTGATGAGAATTAGCAGACGCTAACGATAGGGGTAGAGCTAATCAATTGTTAGAAACAATAAGGGTGGTTTAAGGCAATAATTAAACAGTAATGGTATAATTTGTCAATTAGTTAAATAATAGGGTTATAGGGGTAGTTTAAGAAATTTGCTCCATTTATAATGACAATTGTATAAGAAGTCAATTTTTTTTTTCAAATTTCAATGTGCCACATCACCAAGGCGATTCAAGAAACATCAATTTAACATTTCAAGAAACCGCTCCTTTCTTGAACTTCGGAGCTAATCATTGCAAAAATGATTTTTTTTTGAAAAATAGACTACCAAAATGCGATTTTCTTACTGATTCCGTTTATTTGCTGATGTGGTGTGAATGACACATCAACAAAAACGAACGCTTGTGAAACGCTCCTATGCCAAACACCCACTAGATGATCTACAACTAATGATCCAATGTCACTAGTCGTGCAATGAAGTGTTTCAGTATTGTCTTAAAGTACCCCTACTATTTCTAACAATTATCGCACAACTCCCTTCTCCTTAAGTCTCCATCACAGACCGTTTACACGTGTTTGATTTAATTTTAAATTATACCCAAAATACCCTTTCTGATGAAGATCACCACCATCTTCTCTACTCAAACCAAGAGTGACGGCTAGCCTTCCATCCCCTCTCTCTCTCTCTCCCTATTTTCCCCTTTTCCTTTCCATATTTCTTTTCTTCCATTTTTTTACCACCGTTCATTGTCTTCGGATGAGAACAACGGAATTGCTTACATGGACATCTTAACCTCGAAATTGCTGTAGTCCCTATAGCGGCAACGTTGGAAAAAACCAACGGATGACAACCACGATGATAAAGAGAAGAGCTTTGTACCTGGTGAGTTTCAACTTTGCTTTTTGCTTTCAGTTCAGATCGTTCAACTATAGTCATATACATGTCCAATATGTCCTCAATATCATAAATCAGCTGCTTAAGCTCTTCCATCCAAATCTTCACCGAGCGATCTTCAATCTGTTTGTGCTCAGCATCATCCACTGCAGCTTGGATTTTTCTCAACGAACTTTCCAGTTGTTTGCCATACTGGGATTTAATTTCTCTAAGAAGCTACGGATAAGCATTTGCTATAAAAGCTCCCACCGCTTGAACAGGCCTAGCCTCCACCAGTGTCGATTGGGGTGGGACTCTGGTTTTGAGCTTACATGGACATCTTAACCTCGAAATCATGGTTTTTAAAAACGAACCGGTGAGCGAATCAGTCAGGGGTCCGGTTATCGGTTCGAATGGTCTGATCATTCAACTTGAATGGCTGGTTCATTCTGACAAAAGAATAAAAAATTTTAAAATTTTGAAAAACGGTCAAAACCATTCGAACGATTAATCGGCCAGTTCAGCGGTTTTCTGACCAAAATCAACAGTTTTAGGAAAAATAATGAGTGGGGGAAAACGAAACCGATCAGGTGACCAGTTCCCAGTTTTTTCGGTCTGATCCGGTTTTGAAAACAATGCTCGAAATTACTGTGGTCCCTCATGGCGGCAACAAAAACCAACGGATGACAACAACGGTGATAATGGTAGAGGAGGAACCATCATCACCTGAACGGTACTGGTAAACACCGTTTGCAAGGACTAGGCCATCGAGTGGTTTCCTACATTTGGGAGAACAGATTCTGACAGACGTTGAGTGGTTTCCTACATTTCTTGACCGATCTGGTCTCAAGCTAATCATTGATTCTCTTTGTGTTTCTCTGACTTTGTTTCTCTTTCTTATTCCTGTATCATCTTTGAAATGGCGGAAGGACGAACCAGGGATCTCTTTCTCTTTCCTCTTTCTTCTACTCTCATCTTTGAAATGGTGGAAGGATCGAACTTATTAAGCTTGTCTCATCAGGCTTCGACTTCTTCAGGCTGTCCGGTGCTTACCCAAATAGGCGATAGCACCAATGACCCGACTCTAGGTTCCAGTAGAAGCAAGGGGTTTTGATGATTCATCACACTCTACTTAACGAACCACGGACGACAAAAGATTCATTTTACAAATTTAAAGAATAATGATGGACAAGAGTCTTTTTAATCCTTCTGTTAATGGATACTGACAATAAAGAAGATTTAGTTAATTGTTAGAAACAGTAAGGAAAATTTAAGACAATATTGAAACAATAGGGATATAATTAGTCAATTTCCTAAACATTAGAGGTAGTTTGAAAAATTTGCTCAGTATTAAATAATTGGATGTGACTTAAACAAACAGATTGTAGCTCCTAATGCCCGATGCTCAAAACATGAAGTTTGGGTCAACTATCAACAATGTCCCAACTAGCCATTGCAACTGTACATCAAGAACATTTTTACCCATGAATGATATGGGAGATGTTCCCTGTGTGCAGCTGCAATGGTCCGTTGAGACATTGTTGGGAGCATTTTGTTGGTAGCAGATTTATGGCTCCAAGAATTTCCTGGAACTGGAGGTGACAAGCCATCTTGTATCTTGCACTTGATACAAGAAGCGGATACCATTTGACAAGGGTGACTTCAATGTTGTAAACCAACGAAAACTAGCAGTTGGAAAGGGGGAGGTATAAAAATGGGGGAAGGAGGTATTCCACTGGGAGGAGAAAGGACGAATGAACCCTGAATATAGTATTCCTGGACTTTCCATTTGTATCTTCTTGTATCGATACATGGCAGCTTTTCCAATTTGGTCGATACATTGCGATACCACAAGATCTTAATATCATTGAATTCCACGTTCCACTAGCATTTCCATATTCGAGTTTTTACTTTTTATTATATCAGACAATCAGTTGAACCCAATCGAAATATTTCCCAACTCCGGCTGATCATTTCCATCCGATCCTTAAAACATTGAAAATAACCATTATGTCATCGTCATCATCATCGTTTATAGTTCACCCAAGTGGGGTTGACGCAGAACAAATCATATTCCTCCACTCTGCTCGAATGATAGAAATTGTTTTATGCTTTGTTTAAGCCACACAGAGTTAGACGCCAATGGAGACAGACCACACAAGGGGGTGATGGGATTGTAATAAACCTAGACATAATGTTAAGCATGTAAGCGTCCGTTTACGGTTGGAAACTTGGAATCAGAATGGTTTATTCCCATAGCCTGTTTGGTTCAAGACAGGAATCAAAATCGGATTGGAATCATCTGGAATGGGATTGCAAGGGGGAGGGAGGGAGTGACCATTCCACTTCCAATTCAGCTTAACCAAACGGTTGGAATGGGAATGGGCCATTCTGATTCTGATTCCAGACCCCTATTCCCCAAGACAATGTAAAACCTCCAACTGAAATAAATTTTATTTTTATTTAACTACACATTTTCCAATCCGAAATAAACAATGAAGTGAATATTCCTAAATAAATCCTAAGGAGTCAAGCACAACTGTAAAAGCACAGAACCAACGATCCTCTAGCCACCGCAGATCCTCAGATATACCACCAAACCAATACACGAGCATGTTAATGCATGTGTATGGTAAGATGTTTCATCACTAGAAATCATGATTCTTTTATTAACTGCAAACAGAGAGAAGATACCCTTTAGAAATCATGGTAAGTCTGACCCACAGTCCTTTCACTGATTAAAGCATTCAATTCAGTTCGACCCTATGTGCAAATTCTTGTAGTACTGAGGGAAGAACCCTTCAAAACAGAGGCAAGCTTGGAGGGAAGCGAACATGATTCCACTGCCTCTCATAAGAGGCCACATGGCTCCATCCAATTTCATCGAGCAAAGAGAGCTTCAGATCATAGAGCTTCTTTTTTGGGGCCTCCCCATCTTCTTTAATAATATCATTCAGTACCTGTTCCAATGTTCATTTTATAACGAGATTAGGGTAAAACCGTAAAAGGAGATTAAAATTCTGATAGCACTTCCTATATAAAATGAATAATCTCAATAAAAGACAAGCAAAACTATCTAAACCATAAAGCCTCCCAACTTAAAGAGAAAAGGTGATCAAATGATTTATGATCCTGCAGCAGGATGAAAGATACAGGCACTACATAAACAAATGGTTTAATCACTCTGGCATTTTTGTTCTAAACGATAATAACAGATAACAGGGGTGCTTGTGTAAATGACCTTAAGTGCTGTTCCAAGCCTTCCAGAACGCCTCTCACGTACAACTGAAAGCATACCATACTTGGAGGACTGTACATCCACCCATCTCTTTAGTTCTTTGAAATTCTCCTCAAACAGATCTTGCTGCTTACCAGAGTCTGGTGCAGATTCCTGTCTTGCTTGGTCTGAAGCTTCAGTGCTTGCTGTAGTTCCACTCAATTCCTTCTCACCATGCTACAAAGTAAAAATTACAAAACTGATATAACTTTCAAGATCCACAACTATATAATGATTTTCAGACAATAGGACCATAACAAAGCATCAGCTGCCAGATGGAGAGGCTAAAATTACAAACTATAAAGACAACAAAGATACTTCTTTGTTTTATCAAATTGCCAAATACTTTTCTGGCCGTGAGACTAGAAAAATGCTGCAGCAAGAATATGGAAGTACACCACAATCCAAGGTCTTGTGCTCCTTTATTCCGAATACGAGTTTAATTTGAAAACTAGAGGCCAAGGTTTAAAGTATTGGAAAGGCAATTTTAAGAAATGTATCAGGATACGCTATGAAACTCAAATAAATCCTAAAAAATATAGTAATAACAATAAAGTACAAGACTACAAGGTATATATCACAATAAATAAGTTGTTTAAACATTAAAACCTTACTTTAATGGTTCACATGAAGTATGAAAGATCGGGACATAATCGTTAACTGTTGAAAAATGATGGAAAAACTACAATTTGTGCATATATACCTTGATTTTTAGAAAATCAAAATAATTTGTCTCAATATTTGTTAATATATAAATTTTAATAATCAATTTTAGCATTTATTAACAAACATCTAGGGGTGATCATCTCGGTCCAAGTCCAACCCAACTCGGAAATTCCAAGTTTGGAGTTGGATTTCATGTTCAGGCTTGGCGTGTAACATTTTATATTATATAAATATATAATGCATAAAAAAATTATATGCATATTATACGTTATTTAATATAAAATGTGATATATAATATTTTATACATAAAAGACGTAGGCGTGACCTGTCCTATAATACCCCAATAAACATCCACTAAAAAGAAAAAGTTTATTTAAGGATGAAAATGGATAACATTTGAACACCAAAATGGATTTGGGTGTGGTATGGGCATTGTAAAAGTGTGACCAAGGTTCAAATCTTCTTGTGGCCTACTTTAGCTTTTACACCTGTGATTATGTTAATTAGGCATTAGAATAGCATGCCAAATTCAAAATTCAAATACAAACTTGTCTTAAAATTAAAGAGAGAGAAAGAGGGAGGGAGTAATTAATGTAATTATAGTAATTAATGAGAGAGGGAAAGAAATTAATTAGAAGGATTAAAAATAAAAGGAAGATTAATGAGAGTAATTAATGAGAGGGATAGTAATTAATTTGCAATGTATCGGCTGATACATTAGAGTATCGACTTGTATTAGGTCAGTATCAGCCGATACAGACCTGAATCGGTCTCATATCAGCTCGATACAAGCATAAAGGAACGAGACAATTGGTTTCTATATGTTCCGTGTATCAGAGTATCGACTTGTATTAGGTCAATATCAGCCGATACAGACCTGAAGCGGTCTCATATCAGCTCGATACAAGCATAAAGGAACGAGACAATTGGTTTCTATATGTTCCGTGTATCAGACATTTGACGGAACGATAATATCGGTCGATATGTTGCGAAATTTTGAACCTTGCTAGAGGCAATGTCCTGGGGCTGACAAAAAAGGATCCATGGAATGGTATAGGATAAGGAAAAGGCAATGAACAAGACCTAGATGGCTTGATTAGATGAAGCAACTTCGTGCCTTTATACTTTTGGCAGTGGAAAATATGTTTTCTTAAAGCTTGAAAAACTCACAAAATACCGCAAAGAGATAGTTAAAATCTTCTATTCATGATTATTTTGGCAAACAAAGTCTCTTGGGCAACAATGACAACGTGGTAGGCCTAGTCTCTGAACATGGGACACATAGCAAGTTATGTGGTAACACAGCCCATTCATAGGTTAGGTGGCATTGAGAATGTGGTGGGTCCAGTCTCTGACATGGGAAAAATGGTGCATTATGATAGCCTCAGCCCCTCTATAGGTTCTGCTGCTGGCCCAGAATGCTCTGACACATAAATAAATTATTCAAAGATGCTATAACATACGAGTTGCACCATGTAGAACAGATAACACAGGTTCTTAGTTAACCACAATAAATCATCCTTATTTCCAAATTAGCACCAATTACGAAAGAAAGATGTCAGTCAAAAACCATCATTTATGAAAAGACAATAAATAAATGGCCAGATATCAGGAAATGGTGCAATTCCCACCTTTAAAGATTCAATCTCTGCAAGTGCTAATCCCTTTTGGTACAGTGCATCTGCTAACTGGTCACGTATTGCTTCCATCTTCTTTTTGATTTTCTACAATTGAAGCCAGTGGTAAACATGACATGAATTCTCTTGGAAAGAGCAGCACTGAACAATATAAGTTACAGAGTACAAGGATAACATAAACCCTAAAGAGAATAATTGAAGGCAACTATAGGTTAGGGAAAATGCTATAATGTGCTCAGCATTCTTCACATCATCCAAAACTGCCTATATTCCTTTCTTTGTGTTCTTAGACCAAAGGTGGCTGTTTTATCAGATTACCAGAACAAAAATCCTAAATATTTCCCTATACCAAAATGTCTTTGACAGAACCTTAGACATAAAATGGAAAACAAATGTACCTCTGCCTCATCATCTTCAGGATCACTCTTCACTGAAAAATATTTTGCCAAGTCATCTTTGTCAATGCTATTAATTACATCATTCGCTGCATGTATAACCTGCAGAGTGATAGTTCATAGTGAGATATAACGTACTGAGCAAATGTACATCAAACAAATATAAAGGAAAAACCAGAAGTAATGGTAAAGCAGCAATATCAAGACATTACTAGAATACATCTGATTTCTAGGAAATAACCATGGTACTTCCCCTTTCTTTGGTAATATCAAGCAAAGAGTCTTAAACTAAACATGAAAGAGAATTCATTACATTTTTCTCATTCACAGAAAGTGCACTACTTAGTTGGAAATGTAAAATTGACATGAAGGGCAAGGACAAATTGGGTCCATGCAGATTGCATCTTGATTTCACGTCTCCACTTCAATATCTGGCAGACTTCTTTTTCACCTTAATGTGGCATGATGGATTTGAGTATCAACACTTGTCAGCTAAACCTACAAACTGAAAAACTTGAACTCAGGCTAGGCTGAACTCTTGATAGTTCTAAGGCGGCAAGATCAAAGCTGGGCTCACCAAAGCCTGGATCAAGGTCGATTGACTAATTCAACCTTTTTGATATCATGCCCATTCAAGCCCAAATACAGAGCCCATAAACAAAAATTCACAACTAATTTTAGTGATAATAAATAATAGGACTTGTGTTTATTCTATGCATATTATAATGTCTAAATGAGGTGAGATTAAACTGATCTAAGCTCACCACAGCTCAGCTCAGGCTTACTTAGCCGAATGAGCTAAGATTGAGGCTCATGGTTGGCTTGTAAGTCAAAATTTGAGCTCAGGGGCTGAGTCCACACATGAACTAGATCTTTTGACTCATTTACAGCTGTAAAGGAGTTCACTTTCACTTAGAATTGTAAATCACACCTACACCAATTCTGAAAATAAACTAAAAGATAGGAGATGTTGGAAGAAGGGAGAGAGAGTTCAGAAGAAGAAGAAGAGAAGAGGAGAGAAAAAGGGAAGAAAGAAGAAAGCTCAACAATCTTCTCTTCAGTCTCCTAATAATTTTTATTAATCTAATTGTAAAATTTCAGATACAATTACAAGAGTGCCCTCAAATGGGAATCTACTTAATAGACAATAAAAAGAAAGAAAAGTAGCCCAATAAACTAAGGCCCACTAACTGAAATATAACACACTAATAACAGCACCAATTAAATAAAGAAGATTAAGGCTCATTCGACCCATCATCTCTACACTCCCCCTCAAGCAGATTATCACAGTACAACATTAGGGGCTTATCATATGTGATGCCCATTTCTTCTAGAAGGAACCTAAGCCGCAACAACTCTGAAACCCCATGAGCCAACTTCATATGTCCATTCTTAGCAAAGAGGATACCCTTTCCTGGGTCCCCTTCAAGTAGCACAAAGAGGATACCTATAGGAACATGCATAAATTGACTGATTATACTCACGACATATGAGATGTCTGGTCGTGTCATACAAGGATACAACAACTTCCCTAGAAGTCTTCGGAACACTCCCCTGTTGGCAAAGGACTCACCATCATTAGCAAAGAGCCTATGATTTGCATCAGTAGGAGTAGAAGCAAGCTTGGCATCAGTAGGATTTGCATCAGTATCAGCAAAGGACACACACTTCCTCTAGGAGATGAATACACCCTCTTTGGATTGAGCAACTTCAATCCCCAAGAAATACCTCAATTTCCCAAATCCTTAATCTCAAATTCAGAGTTAAGGAACCTCTCGAGGGTCAAAGCTACTTGTGTATCACTACCAATCACAAACAATATGTCAATATCATCCATGGTTCAAAGTATCGACACGTATCAGCCCGTATCGACCAATACGTATAGTTCCGGGACCCCTCCGATATGCCCCTACAGTGGGTGTATCATAGGTCTGACCGGTTCAGGGGGTAGAGGGGACCTAAACCGGCCCCCCTGAACAGGTTGCGAAAAAAAATTAAAAAAAAGGCTCCAAAATGTGTATCGATTCGCCCTATACGCCCCTATCGGCGTATCAGGCGTATCGATATTTTGAACCTTGATATCATCAACATACACAATGAGGAAGGTGACCCTAAACTCTTTCCTCTTCATAAAGAGGGTATAATTTGACTTTGTCTGAGTATAACTAAACTGTTCAAGGACAGCCCAAAATCTATCAAATCATCCTCGTGGATATTGTTTGAGGCCATAGAGTGATTTCTTCAGTTTACGCACCTTGCCTTTCATCTCCTCACTGTACATGCCTAGACGAAGTGGCATATACACCTCTTCAGTCAAATCACCATTCAAGAGGCATTCTTCACATCAAACTGATATAAGGCCCAATTATAATTCACTACCAAAGGTAAAAGAACCCGCACAGAAGTGATATTTTCCACTGATGGGAAAGTCTCCATATAATCTATCCCATTGCCTATGTATAACCCTTGGCAACTAAGTGAGCCTTATACCTCTCAATTGTCCTATCAACATGATACATAATTGTCCTATCTACAATATTCCAAGTATTGTTCTTATGAAGCGCCTCTATCTTAGTCCTCATAGCATCCTTCCATCCTAGGGCAAGTGGTGAAGGACCTATCCTCTCTTCAAAAGTTGGAAGTGCCTGAGACTCAACTCAGAATGCGGGAAAAATTTGTTCATACCTTAGCCTTTGCCTTTAGTACCACCTCTAAACAATAGGATTAGTAAAAACTGGGGGATGAGCAGTAGGAATAGATGAGCTAAGAGGACAAGATCCAACTGGATCAGATGAAACCACAAACGATTCAATGCAAGACTCAATAGGAACTGACAAAGGAAGTGAAGAAGAAAGCAATTCAATGGAACTCTTTCCCTCAAAAGAATGACAGTAAAAAGAAACTTGGCAAAAGCAACATCCATAGAAACAAACCAGGTGCCACTAATGAGATCGAAACAACAATAATCCTTCTATGTGGAGGCATAACCAAAGAAAATACACCTCCGAGCTTTGGATTCAAATTTGTCTATGAGAGCTACGAATGTAAACATAATAGGTACAACCAAAGACACACGGTGGAATGGAAAAACATCAGCATTAGGAAAGAGCACCAATGGGAGATTTGAACCCCAAAACTCAAGAAGGCATGCGGTTAAATGAGATAGGTAGCTGTCATAATGACATCACCCCAAAATTTAATAGAAACATGAGAGGCAAAAAGGATACTCTTGGCTGCTTCTACAACATGGTGATTTTTCCTCTCCACTATTCCATTTTGTGAACTTTGATAGACAACCCCAAGTTGTAAGGTCTTACTCAAAATATTCATTAGCATTATCTGAGTGGAAAAGGGAAATTTTGTCTCTACTACATAAAAATCGATAGGTTATAAATAAATGGGACATACTAGTCATGTGGTCAAAAGCACGAGAATCTATTATCCAAGAGATCCTATGATTACCTAAGATAGAAACATGATTTGTAGTGGCACGAATACATGAGTAGGCATACTGAAAAAGAGTTGTTGCCTGAAGGAGTAGGAGCTCTAGCAATAGATTCTAAGTGGCCGATGATGCAGCCATACTTCTCATACTCTAGTGGTTGCAAGCTATTCCCTCCCCCATAGACTTCTCATCCCTGGACCCTTTCTTAAACTCAGAAGAAGTGGCTACATTAGCATTGGCACCTTTTCCACTCCCATTCTTCATACCATTATTAGTGTTCTTGAATCAAGGAGGTAAGAGCTCTGGATGTTGCTTCCAACAGGCATCCTTCATGTGCTTGGGCTTCTTACAGTACTCACACAATACATCTTTCTTCTCAATGGTGCCCCTTTGCTAGAATGTGGTCAGCTCATTCTACTCTCCTCAATATCATTCTACTATCCAGATTCTGTAATCTAGACCTATTTCCTACTCTCCTCACCACTAACCATAGCATAAGTCTGAGATAGGGTCATCTCATCCTTTGCTAGAATGTTTTGTTTGATTATCATATTCAAGGTTGTGTCTAGTACGGGACTCAAAGAACTGATTCCTCTCTATTAACTCCTTATGAGTCTTAGCATCTTTAGTGCACACACAATAGTCTTCATTAGATCAATTTCTTGCCAAAGGGATTTCAGCACTAAGAAGCAACTGAGGGCTTCTCCTTCTATCTTAGATTATTCACATCATTCTTTAGTTTGTAGGCCCCAACAACATTCAATTTTTTAGAACAAGTCTATGTAACACTATCACACACCTCCTTTGCAGTGTCCATTCACAGGTAGTGCTGATTGATATAAGGTTGCATGAAATTTACTTACCAGCCTATAATCATAGTTTTCCTACATCCACCTTTCATAGGCAGGGTCATCCTCCTTGGGTTGCTTCTTATTCCTAGTGATGTACCTCTATTTCCCTTTACTGTAGACATAGATCTTAATTGATTAAGACCATGCTAGATAATTGGTTTCGTTTAACTTCATTGCAGTTATTGCCCCAAATAGAGTTTTCACTGACCCTCCCTGGCCAAACCTAGAGTTTGTAGGTTGTATTGGCTCACCTCCACTTTCCTCCATTAGCTAAGTAGAAACAAAAGAAAATAAAAATAGGGTGTTACTAATCAAGAACCATTGTCCTAAAAACAATCTACTCTTCAATCACCTAAAACTAGGGTTTCACAGAACATGCCTACCCAAGAGGAAGAGAGAAAGCCTAGCCGCTCCTACCAGGAACTCCATAATCCTACAACCTAGATCAACCTTAATATTGGTCAAGAAACTTCCCTTCTAGCCCCAAGCACAAGCTTCAAACTGTGTCAAGACCCCTTAGTTCAAATTCTCCACTTGGAGAGAGTTTTCGGGAAACTTTCCAAGAACCTGTCTTGGGCCTCAAACAAAGACTGTATTCTTCTCCAAAATCTTCTCAACAACGCTGTATATGCTGTCAATCAATTAGCCAATCAGTTCACCATACACTGTGTATAGGCCTAAAAGAAACCAAAGAAGGTACGAACTTGCTCTAATACTAAGTTGTAAATCACTCCTACACTAATTTGAAAATAAACCAAAAGAAAGGAGAAGATGGAAGAAAGAGTGTTCAAAAGAAGAAGAGAAGAGAAGAAAGGAAAGAAAGAAGAGAGCTCAACAAACCTCTCTTCAGTACCCTAATAACTTTTGTTAATCTGATTGTAAAATTTCATAGACAATTAAAGAGTGCCCTCAATAGGGAGATGCTTAATAGACATTAAAAGAAAGAAAACTGGCCCAATAAACTAAGGCCCACTAACTGAAACATAACACACTAATAACGGCACAAATGAACAAAGAAGATTAAGGCCCACATGGCCCATCATACATACCTCTAAATGAATGTTTCCTCTTACCAACCAATGATACGACCCCAACAATATGGTGGTCCATATCAGATTAGGAGAAAACTCAGCTATGAACAAAAGAGGTCTCCATCAAGGTTAGAGTGGAACAAGGTTAGATTGGCACTCCAACTTTGACATGGACTCTATTCTCATTCAATTTGATCTATTTGTAGCCCTAGAAGGTCAGTAACAACTAAAATATGTTAAGGACATCCGAATCCAATCAAGTTTCCAGTTTCAACTACAAATTGCAAAGGACATCATTCTTGTTTTTTTCCTTTCTGTTATGTGATAGCAAATTCAGAACTTTTTTTCTTTGAACAGATAACCAAAACTGTATAGCAATATAAATAATACATCTCTGCCCCCCCCCCCCCCAAAAAAAAAAGTATAAATTATACATCTTCGATAGAGTAGAAATCTACTGAATTAAAAAATATGAAAGAAAAGTAGTTTCTTGAAGAGAGAAGGAAGAGAGAAGAGAAGTTGAAAAGAAAAGAAAGCAAAAAATCTGAACGCCCCCTTCACTTATTAATTATACTAAAAATAATAGAACAGTACAAAGACAATTGTGCCCTTATAGGGTGGCAAAACATAAAACAGCATATATAACACTCAAAAACATAATAAAATTTGGACTCACATAACTACTGTGGTCCCCACATCCTATCTAACAACTAACATAAAACATCTACTCAGAAAAACATCATAAAACT